>CAUYLG010075855.1:0-24133 GCA_963573385.1 Cacajao melanocephalus | reverse complement strand
TAGGTACACACATGGCAGTGTGATTTGCTGCCTTCCTCCCCATCACCTATATCTGGCATTTCTCCCCAACTCCCCACCCCCTGCTGTCCCTCCCCTATTTCTCCCCGACGGACCCCAGTGTGTGATGCTCCCTTCCCTGTGTCCATGTGTTCTCATTGTTCAACACCCACCTATGAGTGGCACAATTCATATTCTTAACTCATATGTGAAACCTTTCCATTTTAAACTTCTGGGAAGAACTTTAAAAATCCAAACCACTTTGAAATTACCTAGTCAACTGAAAATGTTTATCTTAGTCATGTAAAGGGACCTGTGCAAAGGAAAACTGCCATTTTAGAAGCATACTTTTTTTTTTTTTTGAGATGGGTTTCACTCTTGTTGCCCAGGCTGGCGTGCAATGGCAGATCTCAGCTCACCGAAACCTCCACCTCCCGGGTTCAAGCCATTCTCCTGCCTCAGCCTCTCGAGTAACTGGGATTACAGGCGTGTGCCAACACACCTGGCTAATTTTGTATTTTTACTAGAGACGGGGTTTCTCCCTGTTGGTCAGGCTGGTCTCAAACTCCTGACCTCAGGTGATCTGCCCACCTCGGCCTCCCAAAGTGCTGGGATTACAGGCATGAGCCACTGTATCCGGCCAGAAGCATACTTCCTTTTCTCCCATTCCAGAAAACATTCCTTACTTGGTGCCCTGACTATTGCTGAAACTATTCCTTGAAACTTCTCTACTGCTGATGTCAACCTGCCCAATACCCATGTAGTTAGATAGCTGTGTGCTGCTGGAACCTTTTGTGGGTGGGGGGAGATTTATTTTAAATAGTTATCCCTGGCTGGGCACAGTGGCTTATGCCTGTAGTCCCAGCACTTTGTGAGGTCGAGGTGGGTGGATCACTTGAGGTTAGGAGTTCGAGATCAACCTGATCAACGTGGTAAAACCCCATCTCTACTGAAAATACAAAAATTAGCCAGGCGTGGTGGTGCATGCCTGTAATCCCAGCTACTTGGGAAGCTGAGGCTCAAGAATCGCTTGAACCTGGGAGGTGGGGGTTGCACTGAGCCAAGATCGCGCCACTGTACTCCAGCCTGAGGGACAGAGCGAGACTCCATCTTAAATAAATAAATAAATAGTTATCTTTATAAACGTGATCAATTCTCATTATTATCTAAAAAATATACTAAAATGTTCTTTCCCTTCCCTCTCTCCCCTCAGGACATTTCAAGATCTCTACAAGACCAGTATCTGGTCTTATCAAACAGCTGTGCTCTAGTGAAAATAACAACAAAGCATAAAGACTTCCTTTCGCAGGTACTGGGGGAAAGGTTGGGCTCTAATTCCATGTAGCTTTACTGTACCTTTCTCAAATTTGCTGAAATTCATGCTTTTGGAGTACAGTTGGCCCTCTGTATCCATGGCTTCTACATACATGGATTCAGCTTCAAATCAACTTCAAATCAAAAATATTTGAAAAAGAAGTGGTTGGTTGCATTTGCACTGAGCATGTACGGACTTTTATCATTATTCCCTAAACAATACACTATAACAACTATTTGCATAGTACTTACCCTGTATTAGGTATTATAAATAATCGAGAGATGATCTAAATTATACAGGAGGCTGAATGAGGTGGCTCATGCCTGTCATCCCAGCACTTTAGGGGAGGCCAAAGCAGGAGGATCACTTGAGGACAAGAGTTCGAGACCAGCCTGGGCAACATAGCAAGACCCTATTTCTACAAAATAAAAAATACAAACATTAGCTTGGGTGTGGTGGCACATACCTGTAGTCTGAGCTACTCAGAAGGCTGAGTGGGGAGGATGGCTTGAGCCCAGGAGTTCAAGGCTACAGTGAGCTATGATTGCAACACTGTACTTTACAGCCTGAGCAATGGAGCAAGACCGTGTCTAAAAACATAATAAATCAGTATGGCTGGGCGCAGTGGGAGGCCAAGGTGGGTGTATCATCTGAGGTCAGGAGTTCAAGACCAGCCTGGCCATCATGGTGAAACCCTGACTCTACTAAAAATACAAATATTAGCCGGCATGGTGGTGTGTGCCTGAAATCCCAGCTACCCAGGAGGCTGAGGCAGGAGAATTGCTAGAACCCAGGAGGAAGAGGCTGCAGTGAGCCAAGATCTCGCCACTGCACTCCAGCCTGGGTGACAGAGCAAGACTCTGCCTCAAAAAAAAAAAAATTAATACATTAATTAACTAAATAAAAATAAATTGGCTGAGTGTGGTGGCTCAAGCCCGTAATCCCGGCACTTTAAGAGGCCAAGGTGGGTGGATCATGAGGTCAGGAGTTCAAGACCAGCCTAGCCAACATGATGAAACCCCATCTCTACTAAAAATACAAAAATTAGCTGAACATGGTGGCGTAATTACAAGTAGCCTGTAATCCCAGCTACTTGGGGGCCTGAGGCAGAAGAATTGCTTGAACCAGTATCTGGGAGGCAGAGGTTGCAGTGAGCCAAGATCACGCCACTGCATTCCAGCCTGGGCTACAGAGCAAGACTCCGTATCAAATAAATAAATACATACACACATACATACATACGTACATACATACATGCATACATAATAAAGGAAGCTATACATAGGTTATATGCAAATCCTATGCCATTTTATATCAGGGACGTGAGCATCCATCGATTTTGGTATCTGCAGAGGGTCCTGCAACCAATCCCCTGTGGATACTGAGAGATGCCTATACAGTTCTATGAGTTTTGACCAACATTGACAGTTGTGCAACCAGCACTGTCATCAAGATATAGACAGCTCAGTCCCTCAAAAATATTTCTTCATGACCCTTTGTAGTCAACCTTTTTCCCAACCTACTCTCAATCCCAATAATCTCTCTCAATAGTTTTGCTTGTTCCAGAATGCCATATGAAACCATGAAATATGGCTGAATGTGGTGGCTCACATCTGTAATCCCAGCACTTTGGGAGGCTGAGGTGGAAGGATGGCTTCATCCCAGGAGTTCAACACCAGCCTGGGCAAGATAGCAAGACCCCATCTCTAGAAAATAGAAATAAAACACAAAACCATGGAATATGTCACCTTTGAATCTGGATTCCTTCACTCAGCCATTTACATTTGAGATTCATCCATGCTGTTGCACAGATCCATAGCTTCCTCCTTTTCAGTGTTCACTCATGAACATTGAACATCCTCCTTTTCAGTGTTCATGAGTGAACATTGGAAAGTGTATATCCGTACAAGGGAATATATCCATATCCATATCCATGTCCCCTTGTATGGATATACTGCAGTTTATTTATCCCTTTATCAGTTGAAGGACACCTGGATTGTTTCTAGGTTTTGGCAACTATGAATAAAGCTTTCTGTAAACCGGTTTTTGCAGGAAGCTAAGCTTTCATTTCTCTTGGGTGTACAGGTAGAAGGGGGATTGTCAGGATGTATACACATGATGTGCATCTCATCTTATCAAGTAGCTGTTGATTTTGTAAAAGTAACAACATCAAAGAGGCCTTGTGACAAAGATGCTGGAGAAAAATACCACATTCCACTCCCATTGAGTTTCCCTTGTGCTTTTCTTAAAGAATTTTCTTTTTTTTTTTTGAAACAAGTCTCACTCTGTCACCCAGGCTGGAGTGTGGTGGCGTGATCTCAGTTCACTGCAACCTCCGCCTCCTGGGTTCAAGCTGTTCTCCTGCTTCAGCATCCCGAGTAGCTGGAATTACAGGCGCGAGCCACCACAACCAGCTAATGTTTGTGCTTTTTGTAGAGATGGGCTTTCACCATATTAGCCAGGCTGGTCTCGCATTCTTGACCTCAGGTGATCTACCTGCCTTGGGGATTTTCTTTGCCAATGTGGTGTGGAGCTTGACTGTGTGAGAGATAATTTTTGTGATTAAACTGTTTATAAAATCCTCCTGTCTCCCATGCTTGTTCTCTACAGCCCGTGTTAAAAGTTAAGCATGAAATGCAGAAGTGTGGTCGAGCGCAATTGCTCATGCATGTAATCCCAGCACTTTGGGAGACCCAGGCAGGGGGATCACGAGGTCAGGAGTTAGAGACCAGCCCGACCAACATGGTGAAACCCCGTCTCTACTAAATATACAAAAACTAACCGGGCATGGTGGTGTGTGCCTGTAATCCCAGCTACTCGGGAGGCTGAGACAGGAGAGTCGCTTGAACCCAGGAGGTGGAGGTTGCAGTGAGCCGAGATTGCGCTACTACACTCCAGCCTGGGCGACAGAGCGAAACTCCCTTTCAAAAAATTAAAATTTAAAAATAAACCTATGTGCTTTTTCCTCCCATTTGTTTTCGTTCTGCATTTCCTTTGTTTGTTTGTTTTTTTAAGGCTGGAGTGCGATGGCGCGATCTCGGCTCACTGCAACCTCCACCTCCCAGGTTCAAGTGATTTTCCTGCCTCAGCCTCCCAAGTAGCTGGGAGTACAAGCACCTGCCACCATGTCCAGCTAATCTTTTCTATTTTTAGTAGAGACAGTGTTTCACCATGTTGACCAGGATGGTCTTGATCTCCTGACCTCGTGATCCCCCCGCCTCAGCCTCCCAAAGTGCTGGGATTACAGGTGTGAGCCCCTGTTCCTGGCTTTTTTTTGCTTTTTTTTTTTAAAGATGAGTCTCCTTATTTTGACCAGGCTGGTCTCGAGCTCCTGGGCTCAAGCGAACCTCTTTCCTTAGCCTCCCACAGTGCTGGGATTGCAGGCGTGAACCACCATGCCAGCCATGGAACACAGTTTTGCTGATACCTTGATATTACCCAATGTGTTAGTCAGGGTCCTCCAGAGAAACAGAACCAATATGATATATATAAAGAGATTTATTATTAAGGTATTGACTCATGAGATTATGGAGGCTGAGAAGCCTGTGATCTGCCACCTGCAAGCTACAAGGCTAGTGGTATGGTTTAAAAGCCCGAGAGCTAGAGGGCCAATGGTGTAGACTCCAATCTGGGTCCGAAAGCCTGAGCATCCAGAGCACAGAGGGCACATCAATGTCTCAGCTCAAGCAGTCAGGCAAAGGGAGGGCAAATCAGCTGTGTTCTGCCTTTGTGCTCTGTTCAGGCCCTCAGTGGGTCAGAATGTGCCCACCTGCATCAGGGAGAGTGATCTGCTTTACCCAGTTCAGCTATTCAAATGCTAAATATCATCTGGAAACACCCTGAAAGACACATCCAGAAATAATGTTTAGTCAGTTATGTGGACATCCTGAGGCCCAGTCAAATTGACACATAGAATTAACCATCACCCCTAGTGACACCCATTTGGGATTTTTGACCTCCAGAACCATCAGATAATACATGTGTGCTCTTTTAAACCACTAAGTGTATGGCAATTTGTTACAGCAGTGACAGGAAACTAACCCAGCCACTAACCTCTCTGAGAGTCAACTTTTCTCCTTTGTAAAATGAATATGATCATGACAATATTTCCCCAACCACTTCATACGTTACTATGACAATCAGTGACAGAATGTTTGAAAATGTTTCGAAACTATAAAAGGTTTGCCAGATCGAAAACAAAATCTGCTGCTCCCTTTGATCTAGTACTTTCCCTACCCGCTCAGCTCTTCCTTTGCTGGCCGGCTTCTGCTTCTCCCAGGGTACATTTGATTTGGGCAAGTCTTTCCAATGACCTTTACCTTTTCTGAATGGGTGGCAGGGCCTGAGGCATTGAACATTTCTGCTCTTTAGAATCCATCATCATCACCAAACAGAATGAACTTTATCTAACATTTTGGTATTTTGTTCACAATGGAGTTTTTGCATCATTTTTGAGTTTTGAAATATGGCATTCTAATATTATTTATCTTGATGACTACATTTTAGCACCTCCTTAAACTTGCTTCACTCTAGTGGCCCGCCCGGCATGTGTTCCATAGGAAGGGTTCCATGGAGGTCCAATTAATGAATCCAGGTAGGAGCAGAGAAAATAGAGGACCATGGATTCCAGCTTGTACTTTTCCCCTAGGTAGGAAAGTTCCTTGGCAAGATTACAGGGAGTCTGTGAACTAGCATGGGGAAACATTTTGCAGCTTTATCATCACGAACCTCTAACTGAAATTTAGCATTTCTGATAACCATGAATATAGAGGACAAAGGACAGTAGCACTAACAGTGTTTGTAATTTGCCACCAAGAGAAATCTGATATATGAGGCTAGCCATGGTGGCTCACACCTGTAATTCCAGCACCTTGGGAGGCCGAGGTAGGAGGATTGCTTGAGCTCAGAAGTTTGAGACCAGCCTGGGCAACATAGCAAGACCTTTTCTCTATAAAAAATAAAAAAATTAGGCCAGGCGTGGTGGCTCACGCCTGTAATCCCAGCACTGTGGGAGGCCAAGGTGGGCAGATCACCTGGGGTAGGGAGTTCCAGACCAGCCTGGCCAACAGGATGAAACCCCGCCTCTACTAAAAACACAAAAATTAGCCAGACATGGTGGCATGTGCCTGTAATTCCAGCTACTTGGGAGGCTGAGGCAGGAGAATTGGTTGAACCCGGAAGGTGTAGGTTGTAGTGAGCTGACATTATGCCACTGCACTCCAGTTTGGGTGACAGAGTGAGATCTCAAAATTAAAAAAAAAAATTAAATTAAAAAATGAAAAAAATTAGCCAGTAGCACATGCTTGTAGTCTCAGCTACTCGGGAGACTGAGGCAAGAGGATGGCTTGAGCCCAGAGGGTTTGAGTCTGCAGTGAGCTGTGATTATGCTATTGCACCTCTAGTTTTGGTGACAGAGTGAGACTCTGTCTCAAAAAAAAAAAAAAAAAAAAAGAGAAAAAAAGAAGAGAAATAAAAAGAAAAGAAAGAAATCTGATGTATGTTCCAAGCAGGTTGCTGTGGAAGCAGATTTTGTTTGGTCTTATCACTACTTTGAAATAATGGAACTTACTAGAATCACCTCTAGAGTTTGAATTCAATGTATTGAAAAAGCAGCACACATATTACTACATTAGAATTCTTTAAAATATTGGATGACTGTGTTTTAATGCAACTGGGTTTCTTTGTAATCCTGTGTATTATTTGATGAATTAATGCATTATTTTATGCATTTAGAAACAATATTCACTAAAGTGCTGAAGGAGGTCTGAGGCACAGACATTATGATTCCTTCACTCAATTCTTTTTTTTTTTTAATTTTCTACTTCCAATTAGTTTAATTAATTAATTAATTTATTTTTGAGACAGGTTCTCACTCTGTCATCCAGACTGGAGTGCAGTGGTATGATCTCAGCTTACTGCAACCTCCACCTCCCAGACTTAAGTGATGCTCTCACCTCAACCTCCTGAGTAACTGGGGCTACAGACATGCACCACCATATGCAGCTAATTTTTGCATTTTTATAGAGATGGGGTTTTGCCCTGTTACTCAGGCTGGTCTATAACTCCTGGGATCAAGTGATCTGCCTGCCTTGGCCTCCCAAAGTGCTGGGACTACAGGCCTGAGCCACTGCACCGGGCCCTTCCCTCAATTATTAAACTTTTGAGTTCAATTTTATCCTCTGAATATTGGGCTCCAGGGAGGATCTGGAAGAATCAAATATGATACTGTACATGAACACTTCCATACCAAATGCAAAATGTTTTCAGGATTCAAATGATAACTGATTGTAAAATTTGAAATAGAAAAAACAATAGCAACAACTCGCATTTGTTTGCTGGGTCTGCTGTAACAGAGTGGATTGCTTAAACACCACCCATTTCTTTTCACACAGTCCTGGAGGATAAAGTCCAAAGTCAAGGTGTCAGCAGGGTTGGGTTATTCTCAGGCCTCTATCCTTGGCTTGTAGATGACCGATTTCTCCCTGTGCGTGTCTGTGTCCTAATCTCCTTTTCTTAAAAGGACTCCAATCAGATTGGATTAGAGCTTACCCTAATGACCTCATTTTACCTTAATTACCTTCTCAAAGGCCCTAACTCCAAGTATAGTCACATTCTAAGGTACTAGGAATCAGGACTTCAACATACAAATTTTGATTAGGACACTGTTTAGCCTGGCCCATAACATCAGGGAAAACAAACAAAACAAAAACCAGAAAAAGTATTGGGTGCCTACCTAGGTCAAGGAATACAAAAGGGGTTTTCATCCACCTTATCTCAGCTCCATGACAGGTGATAGGCCTTTTTATCCTCACTCCTCTTTGTGTACTTCTCTAAGTAGGACCTCACACAATGCCACCTATACAGGTAGCTCCCTTCATAGTTTTGGTTCTAGTCTGTCTAAGGAAAATAAGAAGCAAAATTCAAAAGCAAAGAAAGATCAGAGGTTTGTAAATGAAGTTGGAAAGCCCATCCCACTTCCTCAACTCATAAGGGAAGCTCGTGGTGAGCGTTTATTCAAAGAAAAGTCATCATCTATAAACATCAAGGAAAGATCATCACTTCTAGCATGCCTTCAATTTCAATATCTTGAGAGAACTAGAACGGACTTTTGTGCAGCCTACACATACATCTGGAGGTTGCCAAATAACATTTCCATGAGCTTCCCACACTAAATTAGTTCAGGAAACAGATACGAATTATTTGCTTTATCATGAATGGTTCCTTATGCATAGCAGCTAGTGAATACCATTGTCATTTAAAGCAAACTTGGACTTTGCTTTGACTTTTGATTTGTACTGAGGACCTATTTGTACTATCTGATCTTTCTTTTGAGTCATGTAACAGATATATCACATGGAAAATTAGGGATGTTATTTGGCTTCTCTCCTCTCTAAACAGATGATAAAATCTATCTAAACTTTGGTTAAAAAAATGGAGTAGGAGGCAAGGCATGGTGGCTCACATCTGTAATCCCAGCACTTTGGGAGCCTAAGATGGGCGGATCACCTGAGGTCAAGAGTTAAAAGACCAGCCTGGCCAATATGGTGAAACCCCGTCTCTGCTACAAATACAAAAATTACCTGGGTGTGGTGGTGGGTGCCTATAATCTTAGCTACTCAGGAGGCTGAGGCAGGAGAATCACTTGAACCCGAGAGGCGAAGGTTGCAGTGAGCTGAGACCATGCCATTGCACTCCAGGCTTGGGCAATGGAGCAAGACTCCGTCAAAAAAAGAAAGAGAGAGAGAGAGAGAGAGAGAGAGAGAGAGAGAGAGAGACAGAAAGAAAGAAAGAAAGAAAGAAAGAAAGAAAGAAAGAAAGAAAGAAAGAAAGAAAAAAGAAAGAGAAGGAAGGGAGGAAGGGAGGAAGAAGGAAGAAAGGAAGGAAGAAAAAGAAAAAAAAGTGGAGTAGGAAAGAAGCAGGCATGATTGTAATTTAACAGTGAGGCAAGCGGATACCAGGAATTTGGGTCAATCCTTGAAAGATAAGGGATTTCTGACTAGGCCAGTCATGGAAGCAAGTATTGGCCCATATGTCAAGAGTCTTTGAAAATTAGACGGGCCTGGGGGAAATTAAACACTAGAGTCAATGAAAATCAGGCAGTAAGTCACGAGTTTAATATCTCTCTTTCTCTTTTTTCTTTCTTTTTTTTTTTTTGACAGAGTCTTGCTCTGTCACCTAGGCTGGAGTACAGTGTCCCGGTTATAGCTCACTGCAGCCTTGAACTCCTGGACTCAACTGATCTCCTGCCTCAGCCTCCCAAATAAGTAGCTGGGACTATAGGCACAGACAACCATATCCAGCTATCTTTTTTATTTTTGTTTTTTGTAGAGATGGGATCTCACTATGTTGCCCAAGCTGGTCTTGAACCCCTGCGCTCAAATGATCCTCCTGCCGTAACCTCCCAAAGTGCTAGGATTACAGGTGTAAGCCACAGCACCTGGCCAGTGTTTCTTTTTTAAAAAAATAATAGAGTATTTTTATTCCCAGGTTCGAGCAATTCTCCTGTCTCAGCCTCCCAGGTTCAAGCAATTCTCCTGCCTCAGCCTCCCAAGTAGCTGCGATTACAGGTGTACGCCACCATGTCTGGCTGATTTTTGTATTTTTAGTAGAGATGGACACCATGTTGGCCAGGTGATCTTGATCTCAGGTGATCTTCCCATCTTGGCTTCCCAAAGTGCTGGAATTACAGGTGTGAGCCACTGTGCCGGCCAATAGAGTAATTTTTTTTAGAAGAGCTTTAGATTTGCAGAATGACTGTCCAGGTGCGGTGGCTCACACCTGTAATCCCAGCACTTTGGGAGGCCCAGGTGGGCGGATCATGAGGTCAGGAGATTGAGACCATCCTAGCTAACATGGTGAAACCCCATCTCTGCGAAAAATACAAAAAATTAGCCGGGCGTGGTGGCACTCACCTGTAGTCCCAGCTACTTGGGAGGCTGAGCCAGGAGAATCACTTGAACCTGGGAGGCAGAGGTTGCAGTGAGCCGAGATTGTGCCACTATAATCCAGCCTGGCAACAGAGCGAGACTCTGTCTCAGAAAAAAAAAAAAAAAAAAAAGATTTGCAGAACAACTAAACCGATGGGCAAAGTTACATTGTTTCTGTCCCCAGCTTTCACTATTATTAACATCTTAAGTTAGTATAGTACATTTGTTACAACTAAGGAGCCAATATTGATATATTATTATAAAGTCCATAGTTATATGAGGGTTTCCTCTTTGTGTTGTACATTCTGTGAATTTTGACAAGTGTATATATACACACACTTAGATGTATAATAACCTGTATCCACCATTATAGTATTACACAGAATAGTTTCACCACTGTAAAAATTCACCGTGTTCCACCCATTCATCCTTTCCTCCTCCTTGAACCCCTGGCAACCACTGATAATACCGCCGGCAACCACTGTCTTATCTGTTTTGCCTTTTCCAGAATGTCATATGATTGGACTCATATAATATGTGGCCTTTTCAGACTGGCTTCTTTCACTTAGCAATAGGTATTTAAGGTTCCTTCTTGTGTTTTTGGGGTTTGATAGCTCATTTCTTTGTAGTGCTGAGCAATATTCCACTATGTGGGTGAGCCACAGTTGGTTTATCCATTCTCTTATTGAAGGATACTTTGGTTGCTTCCAGTGTTTGGTGATTATGAGTAAAGATGCCATAAACCTCTGTGTGCAGGTTTTTAGAGGATGTAAGTTTTCAACTTAGTTGGGTAAATACCTAGGGACACCACTGCGGATCGTATGGTAAGACTATGTTTAGCTTTGTAGGAAATTGCCAAACCGTCTTCTGAAGTAGCTATACAATTTTGCATTCCCACTAGCAATAAATGAGAGTTCCTGTTGCTCTGCATCCTGTCAGCATCTGGGATTGTCAGTTTTCTGGATTTTAGCCATTCTAATGTATGTAGTAGTATCTCATTGTTATTTTAATTTGCAATTCCCTAATGATATATGATGTTCAGCATCTTTTCATATGCTTATTTGCCATCTGTGTATCTCTTTGATGAGATTTTTTTTCTGATTGTTTGCTCTTTGATTGGGTTATTTTCTCATTGTGGAGTTTTAAGAATTATACACACACACATATGCACATATGTACCTATATATGTACATGCACATACACACACACACACACACACACACATATACTTAAAAAAATTAGAGACAAGGTCTCCTCTGTCGCTCAGGCTGGAGTGCAGTGGTGAGATCATAGCTCACAGCAACCTCCAACTCTTGGCCTCAAGCAGAGCATTACAGGTGTGAGCCACTATGCTGGCCTGCATATTTTAAATGCAATCCTTAATCAGATATGGAATTTGCAAATATTTTCTCCCATTCTGTAACTTGTCTTCTCATTGTCTTAACAGTGTCATTTGCAGACTTTTCAAATTTTAGTGATGCCCAACTTGTCATTTTTTTTTTTCTTTTATGATCATGCTTTTGGTGTTCTAGCTACACAGTCATTGCCAAACCCAAGGTCATTTAGATTTTCTCCTATGTTATCTTCTGAGAGTTTTTATAGTTTTGCCTTTTACGTTTGGGGTATGTTCTATTTTAAGTTAATTTTTGTGAAAGATATAAAGTCTATGTCTATAGTCTTTATTTATTTTTTTATTTTTGCATATGGGTGTCCAGTTGTTCCAGGACCATTTGTTAAAAAGGATGAATTGCTTTTGCTCGTTTGTCAAAGATTAGTTGAGTATATTTGTGTGGATTCCTTCTGTCTTTTAATTAAAATTTGGGGTACTGCCTATGGGGAAAGCTGGTGGCATTTGTTGCAACCAGATTGTTTTCCCCTCCCTCGTCAATTACTGAAAATAATTGTTTGCAACACACGCACACATGCATGCACGCACACACACACGCACATCGCTAGTGCAGTGGGTAGCTGCGTAAATCACTGTGGCTTCCTTGCCCTGTTATCCTTTAGCTTTCTCAGAATACACTAGCTTCTTGTGGCTCTACTTTCCTTGTTTTCTCCCACTTTATAGGACTGCATATTTGAAAAATCATTGAAACGGATCGAATAACACAATGTAATTATTACCTACCTACTGCCCATCTAGCATTTCAAAAAGAGGAATTTTGGTGATTTCATGATAAATGTAGGAGGTCTCTCTTCCTGTCTTAGGTTCCTTTGGGGTCCTATGAGTGTATGATAAAAGCTATTGACTCTTTACCGGTAATAAGACCGGTGGGATTATTTGGATATATTATCAAACAGGCAAGATGAATTCTGAGCTCCTTTGCATTGTCAATTATAGGAGATCAACTGTAAATCCTGGCCACACTGGACTCCAGTTTGAGAGTGAGGATTTCCACCACTTTCCCATACTTTAAATGATTGGCATCTGCCAAGTAATCAAAACATACAAAGAGGCCTTTTAACCAAGTTTAGCTTGGAATTTCCAGCTGCTAACCACAAGCAAGTCTGGCAAGCTAGGAGGCCGGTTGGCTGCGCAGCTACTCCAGAGTGTGCGGTAGCCGAGGGCTGCGTCCGCGTAAAGCCCAGAGCTGTAATGATGTCAACTTGTTATTTACTTTCCAAATCTGAATGACTGAGCAAGGCGAAAGGAGAATCAATCAACCACAATGTGACCCTACAGGCGGAAAAAACGCAGCGCTCCCACCAGCAGGCGGTGGGGGAAGGGAAGCACGTGTAGCCAGGGCAGGGTTGCATCATGAGCTCGCTTGGGTTTTGTATTGCACCCTTCGTTTTTCGATTGCATGTAATACCTCAGCATCAGTCTGCACAAGCCCAGGGAGCCCGGGAGCAACGAAGGGCAGGCTCAAGGGAAGGCCCCAAGTCCTTCTGGGGGGCCTTGAATGGCAACTGATACATAATAAGACACAATCTATTCTGCTGATTCACAATTATGGAGACTGTGTAAGTGTGTATTTTTTATTGATGTCCTTAAATGATGATGGTGTAGCAATAGTCGTTTTGCATCATTGACGTTTTACAGCAATATTTTGCAGGGTAATTTTGAGGTCTGCCTTTTTGATAGAGGACCGGCCCCTTAAAAACTCACCTTAGGCCAGGCGCGGTGGCTCACGCCTGTAATCCCAGCACTTTGGGAGGCTGAGGCGGGCGGATGGCCTGAGGTCCGGAGTTCGAGACCAGTCTGGCCAACATAGTGAAACCCCGTCTCTACTAAAAATACAAAAAAAAAATTGGTCGGGCGTGGTGGCTTGCGCCTGTAATCCCAGCTACTCGGGAGGCTGAGGCAGGGGAATTGCTTGAATCAGGGAGGTGGAGGTTTCAGTGAGCCGAGATCGTGTCACCGTACTGCAGCCTGGGTGACAGTGCGAAACAGTGCGAGACTACGTAAAAACAAAAAACAAAAAACCTCACCTCGGGTCCCCCTCCCCCCACAACCAGAACAACAAATGGTCTAGTGTTCGAGGAAGAGCAAGTGAGTTTATAGTTTATATTTCTGAGTGTACCGGGCTCTGAGCACGAAGCTTATTATATAGTAAAGGAAGGGGCAAACTTATTTGAAAAATATTCAACAAGGCTGACCCAAGAGGTGCTGGGGAGGAGGAACGGAGATCTGTTTAACTGAATTAAGGTCGCGAGTGGTGGGGAGTGGGCACCAAGCTGGAGGGGAGAAAGGAGCGCTGGGGACTTGGGTGCACCAGGGCCAGGCCGTGTAAGCCATCACATCACTTTGCAAGGGCCCGAAGGCTGATGCCTAGGGGTAGGGGTGGGGGTGATGAAGCCTGCTGGCCCAGGTCCCCTAACCTCCTCCTCAGCCCCCACCCCCGAGCTCTGACAACTCTAACGGGGTCTGAGTTTGTCTCTAAGAATTTCTGGCTCTTCCTGGGAGGTGTTTTGCAAAGGTGGAGGCTCCGCCGGAGTCCCCACTTTTTGAGGTGGGGAAAGAAATCTGGAGTATCTTCTAAAACGCCGGTTTTGAGGTAGATACACCCTCGGGCAGGTGGCTGGGGGTTCTGTCGGGGCAGCCGGGTTGCTTCCTTTTTGGGGTGGGGGAGGGTAACACTTTAGCAGTGACCGAGGTTCCCCTGCCCGCTAGAAACGGGGTGGCCGTGGTTGCTGTCCCCTCCAGGCAGTCGTGGAAAGGCTGGGTTTGGGATGGAATGGGGGTAAGCCTGGGTTCCTCTCAGTCCCACGGGGGCCACGGGGAAGGGACCGGGCCCGGGCAACTAGGGAGAGGCCCTGGTTCCCCTCACCCACCCTAGGCGTGGGGGAGCGGGGCGAGCTGGGTAGGGACGCTAGTCCCCCGACCAAGGGGCAGGGGCTGGGTTGGGACGCGGGTCTCCCACTAGGTGCCGTGGGGGAGGGGCGGGGCTGGAGTCCCTATCCTCGTGGGGGAGGGGCTGGTTCGGGACGCGGCCCCCCCCCGGGGCTCAGGGGCGGGGCCGGGTGGGATGCGGGGTCGCCTCCCACGGCCGCGAGGGAGGGGCCGGCGGCGGGAGCGGCCCCCCTGGCGGTCCTCCCAGCTGGAGTCCGCGCGCTCACGGCCGCTCCTCGCGGAGGTCATTGCCCGAGCCAGTCCCTCCCGCCGTCCCGCCCTCTCCCGCCGCCGCCGCCGCCGCCGCCGCGCCCGCCTCAGCGCCCCCACTCCGCGCTCGGGAGCGAGGAGCCGCCAGCGCCCCCGCCCCGCTGCTGCCGCCGCCGCCGCCGCAGCTCCCTCCGGCCGCCATTCGCCACCGAAACTTTCCAGCGCCCGCGCCTTCTCCGGGACTCGGCGGCGGCGGGGCGGGGGCGGCCCAGGGGCGGCCCGCGTCTGCTCCAGGGCGCCGGGCCCTCTTCGGCCGCCGCACGGCCGGAGCTCGGAGGCTGCCGGCTGGAGGGAGGTTCGGAGCGCAGCCGGGCGCGCGGCGCCGCCACAAGTTGCGCTGCTCGCGGTGAGGTGAGTGCGTGGGGCTCGGTGGGCCGGGCGCTGGGTCCGCAAACTTCTGCGGGGAAGCGGGTTCCGCGCTGACCCTCGAGGGTCCGGCCGGCGGCTCGGGGCGCCCGGACGCTCCTCCCGCCCCTGGAACTCCTGGAGGCGCAGGTCGCCAACTGTCCCCGCGGCGCTTGGACTGGGGTGCGGCGCGCTTCCCGGAGGCTGAACAATACCCCGAGGTGGCGGTTCCCCAAAGTGCCGGTGCGCAGTGGGGGAAGGAGACGGAGGTCGGCTGGGGGCTCCATTGTTTTGGGGAGGGGGAGGCGGCTGGTAAGTTTCGGGAAGCGCTCGGCTTCTCCTACGGTGCCCCTTTGTCTGCCGATCCTGGGGCTTGCTGGGCTAACCTGCGCCACCGTGGGCTCGGGGGCCCGGGGTGGAGGGCGGTGGCGGGATTTTCCCGCTGTTGGGGAGGGGAGCCCCATTCATCTCCGCGACTCGGGCCGGCCCGCCCGGACCCGGGTGAAAGCGCAGCTGCGCGGAGTGGGGCGAGTGGCGGGTGAGGCGGCGCGGGCTCCGCGTCTGTTCAGTTTCTGAAGCGCAGAAACTGTCAAGGAAGTCGGGAGCCCCTGTCCTCTGCTCATCTCTCCGGCCGGAGCGCACGGCCGGGCTGGGGGCACCCCTGGTCCTTCGAGGGTCTGCAGAGCGCCGCCCGGGGAGAGCGCAGACCTGTTGCTGCTCCTGGGCTCTGGCGGGGCGGGTGGGGTGGGTCTCGCAGATCCAGGGCTCTAGTCTTGCTCCGGGGGACCTTCTCTAACGATGGGACCGGTGCTCGGAGTGCGGTATGGGTAGTGCGCCTTCAGGAGTCGGCGATGGCCGGATATGTGACAACTGTGGGTCGCTGGAGTCCTGCTAGTGCGGGTATAGGGCCTGGACTTCACGTGCATCGCCTGTGATCGGTCGTACCGGGGCCAGGGCTCGCTCGCTGCAAGGCCTCGTGTTCCCCCAGCCAGCTGCGTTGGACGTTCCACAAAGGTAGGGACCGACGTTTGTTTTCGAGTCAGTCAGTGATGTTCTGGAGCAAAACCTAAAAAGAAACAGAAACCCACCCTCTATTGTATTTGCAACTGTTTCTCCTTTGCATCGTCATGTGTGGCTTGACCTGCCTTCTGGATGTTTTCCTCTCCCGACACGCCGCCGAGTCCCTGGTTTAACCTGGAAGGTGACCTCTCTGCTAAGGTCCCGGGCCGTAACTTTGGTGTCGGGAAGTGGCTCTTGACCATTTTACGAAAAGTTTACAAGTCCTTCCTCGAAAAGATGCAATTAGGAAAAATAAAATCCAGAAGAATGTTGAGTATGACACGCTTATTTTAAAGGGTTTTCATGTCTCAGGTGTGCTGCAGATTTTTGTGGGAAGCCACCAAACTGCGTAAGTAATATAAACAACGAAAGTTGTTCACTACTGGATCATCGGCCCTTAAGGCGATTCCAGCCCTTCGGAGCACACACACCTGTAGGGCTGACATGGAGATGTGTGGTGTAGTGCAGCCACCCTTGCTCCCCCACCTGCAGGCATTTTGCCTCTTTACTGGGCTCAGAGAACTTCTCCCTGCCAGTAGTTTAAAGAGGAAACAGTTTGCAAAAATAATAACTTTATTGTAGATACACTTAGAAGTGAATGTTTCAAATTCTGGAGTTTTCCCATCAATTATATCAGTACCACTGGTTCTGTGCATCATCTTAGTTAGAAGCTTTTTTTTCACCTTTTAAGGTGATGAGCAGAGGCCATCTCCAGCAGGTCCTGAGTGTCAGGAATTCACATTCTCTGATCCACTCCTGCTGGATAGGAGAACACCTCCGTTAGAACCTGGGCCTGGCCCCTTCCCAGTTTTCCGCAGGGTGTCCAGGTTCCGGTGCTCTGCCTCGCAGCAGTGCCCTGTGGGCCTCCAGACCTAGCTGATCATCACAACTTCTCTGCCCAGTGAGGTAAGACCATCCTTGCGCTGCTTTCCTGATGCCTTGCATTTGCCTTTTATCCTCCATTAGGAAAAACAAAAATACCTAGTACGCCACATCCTCGAGATTGTTAATCTTTCACTACCACGTGCATTGAAAAATCAGTTTCAACCAGGAAGCAACACTAAAGGCATATTGTAAACACTTTTTTTTTTTTAGTTGGAAAGATAAACTTTTTCCCCCGTAACTATTTTTAGTGAGAGGGAGGTAACTGACCTCTTGAGCAGGAGACTGGGCTCGGGTTTTTCCCTTTGGTCTTGCCCCTCCATTCCCGCCTTCACTTTCTGTGGGGCTTGACCAAATGGACCACACTGGCCAGACTGGCAAACATGAAACCTACCAGAACCCAAAGAAAAACTGGATGTGGGAAGGGGCTGAAGGAGTCCGCAGGTTTCTAAAGGGCAAAGAGAGCCTAGGCTATGAACAGGAGTTTCACATCTCCAGGGGAGAAAGGCAGCTGTTAAGGAGTCCGCCCGCCCGGGCTGCTGCCTGCCTGGCCGGCGAGAGCCTGACTTCAGATGGATGCGCCACCCAAGCCGGCCCCCTCCAGCGCGGCCATCCCCATCAAATATTTACAGAGAATCTACTGCAGCCTGAAGGTTGCAGAAGCGAATTGGAAGCTGTTACAAATGGAATTGGAATAAATTTAAAGTTAAGATGAAAGAGAGTATATGTTGAGTTTTCAGGGAAGTCAGGTACTGTTTCCTTTTCTTGCCGAGGTTTGTTCTTGGCCGATGGGATCAGAGAGATTGAGATGGGGTGTGATAGGTGGCGGGTTCAGGAGACGGGGAAGCTTTAGATATGAAGGTAGAAAAGATGCTTGGTTACTGAAACAGTATTTTCAACGTTGAGCTCTGGAATTTTGCAGCCAACTCATGGTTCTCATCTGGGACGGTTTTGTCCCGCACCTTCGAAGGGGGCATTTGCTGATGTCTGGGGAAATTGCCCTTCCTGCAACTGTTCAAATGAGCAAACAGGTTGGACCAGCTGGGTGTGGACCTGCATTTTCCTCTTGGAAGCCCTCCTCCAAGTGTCGGTAGGAAAAGGGCTCCCAGAGCATGGCCCTGCTGTGGTGCCCTGGCCTCCACGTCCAAGTGAGCCCCAGAGGTGCCCCAAACCCTGCCTGGTCATGGGGAATCTGGGCTCCCGCTGGACTTGGGTGCTGGAGACAGCTATGAGGGAAATCTGCTTTGAAGCCAGCTTGCCGTGCACTGACTGCCCGCTTTGGGCGAATCAGTGAACTTCCCTAACACTAATTTTCTCATTGAGAGAGGAGATGGGTAAGGGTGTATATATATATGGGGGTGGAGGGGGGGAGGGAAAGAGAGAGAGAGATTTCCCAGGCTTCTTGTATTAAAGGAGATAGAATTATTATAGTTCTCATTTAGTTTTTATTTACTTATTTATTTTGAGACAGCACAATTATTATAGCTCACTGCAGCCTCAACCTTCTGGGCTCAAGCAATCCTCCCGCCTCAGCCTCCCAAGTAGCCGGGACTACCAGATGCATGCCATACGTAGCAATTTTTTAATTTTTATTTTTAGCAGAGACAGCCTCTCACCGTGTTTCCCAGGCTGGTCTCAAACTCCTGGCTGGGCTCAAGTGATCCTTCCTCCTTGGCCTCCCCAAGTGTTTGAGATTACAGGTGTGAGCCACTTTACCCAGTCAAAGGAGATAGAATTAATATTATAGTTGTAGCCTAACATGCTTTTTTGAGATGAAGTCTTGCTCATGTGCCCAGGCTGGAGTACAGTGGTGCAATCTTGGCTCACTGCAACCTCCACCTCCTGGGTTCAAGAGATTCTCCTGCCTCAGCCTCCTGAGTAGCTGGGATTACAGGCATGCCCCACCACACCCAGCTAATTTTTGTATTTTTAGTAGAGATGGGGTTTCACCATGTTGGCCAGGCTGGGCTCAAACTCCTGGCCTCAGGTTATCCTCCCCACCTCAGCCTCCCAAAGTGTTAGGATTAGGGGCGTGAGCCACTGCGCCCGGCAGAGCCTAACATGCTTATATTTTCCTGTTTTCTGAAATTGAGAATTGGATCTGGAAAGGTATCACCATCAGTCATGATGGTGTCTAGTAGTTTGCTTGCTTTTTTTTCCTTATCTTTTCCTTCTTATATTTAGGGCTATATCTATATAATTTTATTTTTTAAATTACCATATGGTAAATTTGGCTCTTTGGATGTATAGCATTATGAGTCTTGACAAGTGCATAGATTGGTGTGGCCACCGTCATAATCAGGAGAGAAAACAATCTCCTCATCCCAGAGATGTTTGTGGCTCTGTCTCCCACAGTTTGTCCACAGTCACCCCCGCTGTCCTGAATCTGGGGCACCTGCCCATCTGCTTTGCAAGTCTTGGGGATGCCATCTGAATGTAACACATGGTGGAATGCGTTAAGGTGAATCCATCCATTCTTCCAGCACCTTCTTTGCCTCCTCTCTCTGATGACACATGAACTTCATGTCTCTGTGTGCTTTGGCCAACATGCTTTTCTTAGAACAGCACATTTTGCACTGTAGATGTTATCACAAGCAAGGAAAAGAACAGCTTTGCTTCTTAATGTAAGAAACCACAGTGGAAAAAAAAATCAGGTGTGTTATCGAGGCTGCTAAAGCTTTGCTTCTTTTAAATTTTTTTTTAAAGTTTTTTGGATACGTAGGTGTATATAGTTATAGAGTACATTAGATATTTTGATATAGTCTTGAAATGTGTAATAATCACATCATGGAGAATGGGGGTATCCATTTCCTCAGGCACTTATTCTTTGTGTAACAAACAATTCAGTTATGTTCTTTTAATTATTTGCTCCTTTTTTTTTTTTAATTTTGAGATAGAGTCTTACTCTGTCACCCAGGCTGGAGTGCAGTGGCACAATCTTGGCTCACTGCAACCTCCACCTCCTGAGTTCAAGCGATTCTCCTCCTCATCCTCTGGAGTAGCTGGGACTACAGGCGTGTGCCACCACGCCCGACTGATTTTTTTGTATTTTTAGTAGAGATCGGGCTTCACCATGTTGGTCAGGCTGGTCTCGAAGTCCTGTCCACAGGTGATCCACCTGCTCGGTTTCCCAAAGTGCTGGGATTACAAGCCTGAGCCACCGGGCCAGCCTATTTGCTCTTTTTTTTCTTTTCCTTCCCTTCCCTCCCTCCCTTCCTCCCTTCCTCCCTCCCTCCCTCCCTTCCTTCCTTCCTTCCTTCCTTCCCTCCCTCTCTCTCTCTCTCTCTTTCTCTCTCTCTCTCTTTCTCCTTTTTTAGTTGAAGTCTTGCTCTGTCGCCCAGGCTGAAGTACAATGGCTGGATTTCAGCTTACTGCAATCTCCGCCTCCCTGGTTCAAGCAATTCTCCTGCCTCAGCCTTCCGAATAGCTGGGATTACAAGTGCCCACCATCATGCTCGGCTAATTTTGTATTTTTAGTAGAGATGGGGTTTCACCATGTTGGTCAGGCTGGTCTCGAACTCCTGACCTCAGGTGATCCACCCGTCTCGGCCTCTGAAAGTACTGGGATTACAGGCATGAGCCACAGCGCCCGGCCTCTGATGTCCTTTTAGAGGATGTTACCCTCATCTTTTTGCACAGTCTTACTGAAAGATCGTTCATATGTAAAGTGGTTATAGTCTTGGCTTTAGTTTCAAAAACAGGACATATGTTCATGAAGAATCTTTGCCGTTTTCCCAATGGGTTAATAATGTGAATATGAAATAGCCTAAAAATATCAAGTTGTTTTTACATTTGTTTGTTGTAGAAATAAAAAAATGAATTCCTACATCTGTGCTTCTATGGAGCTGCTAACCTGTATTTTACTTTGGGCTGTAATATTGCTTTCTGTGATCTCATGAAGTGGCATGTTTTCTAGAATAATATTTGTCCTGGCATTTTGGTGACTTTTGTCCTGCCTGAGGTGGTCTGCCTGGTTGTGTGAAGTCACAGAACCTGTGCATGTCCTAGCGTGTAGAGTCAAAGGGCTGGATGAGTGGCCTCAAGCCTTCTTCTCCCTCCCAGGTGTAAAGATTTGGTTTGGAAGACAGATCATGCTTCAAGGTCTGGGAGGCCATGTTTTTTTCAGACTGGTTAAGGATGATGGTTTTATGTTAACTAAACATTGGGATACAGTGACAGTTGTTTATGTCCTGTGCCTAGAGGATCAGTTTTCCCATGATTAAAATAAGCAGTACTTCGGTAAACATCGTTGTTAGTTGCGCATTTTCGTTTAGAAACCCACAGCTAGTCGGAAGGTGCTTTGTACTGCTGGGTGCCTCTGAGTGATTCCCGGGAGTGCAGCATTTCTCCAGTCCCAGGAGACCCTGTGAAAGAAGCACAAACAATGCTCACGGCAAAACTCACAGTGTTTGTTCTTGACCTGGGTGTCTGCCTTGAATTCCTGTCATTTTTCCTATCGTGGTAGATGTAGCCGGAATGCTTTAAAGAGAACATGAGAGTTTTCTCTACTTATTTCCCTTGAGCCTGGAACCAAGATTATGACCCCAGATAGCCTGCACAGGGCTCTTTCCTTTCTGCAACACCTGCCCAGGCTAGAATACGGAAGTAGGGAGGAGGTGAGGCTCTCCCAAGCCCAATAACCTTCCCAGCCAGCTCTCCAAGATGCCGAAACCTTCCTTCAGGTCTGTTGAGAACTGCATCCCCAGCACCATCATGTCAGAGCAATCAGAGAAGGGCATGTGTCGCCTTTTGGGAAGCTTGACTCATTTCAGTTAGGGACCTGCCTGTTGTTGTTAGAGGATGCTTTAGGGTCCATGTGAACGTGCAGTATAATTCAATGCTGCAAGCATTTCTACTTGTCTGAATTTCCTGATGGGAATTTGGACAAAAAGAAGCTTATTGTACACGGTGCCACTTTATTTCTTAAATCAATAATAACAAATACTTTATTTATTTATTTTTAGAGATGGGATCTTGCTCTGTTGCCCAGGCTGGAGTGCAGTGAGATGATCATAGCTCACTGCAGCCTTGGCTTTCTGGGCTCAGGTGATTCTTCTGCCTCAGCCTCCCAAGTAGCTGGGACTACAGGCACAAGTCACCATCCCCAGCTTTTTTTAATTTTCGAATGTTTTCTAGAGATAGGGTTTTGCCGTGTTGCCCAGGCTGATCTCAAGCACCTGGACTCAAGCAGTCCTCCTGCTTTGGCCTCCCAATGTGCTGCCATCACAGTTGTGAGCTACCGTTCCTGGCCAACAAATACTTTAATATGACAAGACCATATAAAGTCATTTTAAGAACTGGAGGAAAATTCGGCAGGACTGAGTCGTGATTTCAATTTCTGTTGCACTGTGGGTAATTCTTTCTCAGCCTGGACACTGTGCTCCTTCGATTGTTCCTGTTATCTTGTCATCTATGTGAAGATGAGAAATGAAGTTGAGTGGAGAACTGTCGCCAAAGTCTGCCATGGGAAAATCAGTAGTACTAGTATGTAAAGGTAATTTCCAGCTGCCATAAAAGTCCAGGTGGCTTCACAGTTTCAGATTGTATTTCCCCAAAGCATAGGGAATTGATATCCCTGAATAGGGAATTGATGTCCCTGCTATTATTTGGGGAACCAAATAAACTCGTGTCCTTGCCTTCAGTTCGTTTTTCAACAGAATCTTATCAAGCATTTTAATCCCACACAACTGTAATGCCGGCTCCATGTCGATAAAAACTCAAGAATTCAAAATTACAAACTTGAAAACAGCAATTGCCAACTTCTGACAGTAGTAGGACAGTCTGGAAGACCTAGCTTGGTTTAATTCCCAATTTGATTATGAAGAAAATGTCAGATTCAGCTTGCATTTTCAAGACACACTGGTGGTTCTGTGCCAGTTTCAGCCATTTCCAGGGATCTGTCTTAGGATACTTTAAAAAGCCTAACCTTTTGAGATGCACTGAGCTCAGAAGTTTGTGAAAATAAGAATGAATGATCTCCCTGTCCAGTACATGACAGAAATTATTGCAGACTAGATAAGAACAAGGAGAGATGCTTGTGGATGTTACATGTCACAGGATGCTCTGATAAATTTTATGGGACTCTTGAGTATGATGCCTTTAGGCCAGTGGTCTCTAAATTTGGGAGAGCGACAGAGGACAGAAATGACTGGTTTCAGATTTTAATTCCCAAAAGGGTCTCAGTGAGTTTCATGCCCTCTGGCAGGTGCACAGCAAGATTTATTGGGATGCAGGAAGAAATTATGAAAATGTCCGTTAAAAACATCTCCAATACTTGTAAAAAATATATTTCTTGTCTATAAAAATGCATAATGTTACTTGAGTATTTTATATATTTAATAAATAAATTACATGAAATAGGAGCACCTGCTAAAAACTTTTTCACTGAAAAGGATATACAATGAAAACAACATTTATGATGTAGTTCCCCAAAGACTGGAAGAAGAGGTGATACTGAAGTCCCTGCTTGCAGGTGGGACACAGTTGCACTGCCCTTTCCTCTGGCTTCAGCTGCTAAGGTATGTGTGCACTTGCAAGCACATGTACGTGCATTAAGTAACTTTGAGATCCACCATCGTAACGATTGGACGTTGCTCCAGAGGTACAGGTACTAGTGATTTGACTTAGGGAAGAAAGAAAGACGGGGAACCATGCACAAACTGGATCTTGTGTATTTTGTGTGTTGTTTTTAAAGCTGAAAAAATACCCATGTTTTAGAACTAGACGACAGTACCTCGTTTTGCATGAGGAAACCTTGGAACAATGCTATGCTTTTTAAGCATTTTATGACTGCAGTATTTTCATAATCACTTAATTCTGTTTATAAATCAGCCAATTTCATTGATGGATGCCCTCAGGGCTCTGGAGAATTAGGCATTTTGCTGCAGAAATGGTTTAGAATTTCAAAGACAGCAACCTGAGATTGTGCCAGGACTGAATTGTGATAAAAGTCCTAGGGTGCTTTAAATCTGTGGGTTTTTTTTTTTTTTTTTTTTTTTTTTG
>CAUYLG010075853.1:0-116575 GCA_963573385.1 Cacajao melanocephalus | reverse complement strand
TCCACCCGCCTCGGCATGTTTGGTTTTTATGTGTCTTCCTCTACTTGAGGAGAAAGCTCTGAGAGACGAGAGCTTCATCTGTTGTGTTCACTACAATATCTCCAGTGCCCTGAACAGAGTGTAACAATAGTAGATGCTCAGTAAATATATTTTATATGAACAAACTAGTAATAATGAAAATATCTTCAAACGTGTAGATCATAGTTGTGTCATCATTTGGAAAGCACTTATTTTCTTACCACTTATAACTGTTAACTTGAAAGGATGTATACACTTGCATTTATTTTTTCAAAAGTATCTGTTAGTAGTATCCAATCATAATTACAACAAAGTTAAGCAAAGTTGTAACACTTGTCTTTTTAACAGGAAAAACACTAGTTTGTCTTTAGGTTCCAGAACACCTTTAATTACTTTGCTTAGAGAGAACCTGTGAACCTTTAGATAGGATAAAGGATTTTTGACATTCATTCTACATCTCAACTCAAAGTATTGTGAAGATTTCGACTACAGATGGTATAATGTTAATGGACCGTAGTAATGACATCCCCTTATACCAAATGCAATAAATTGTAGTGTCCTCAATAGTAGTAGTAGTAGTAGCAGTAGTAGTAGTAGTACCAAAGTTATCCATAGCACTGACTCCATGCCAGATACTGTTTGAAACCCTAATATATATATCATCTCATATATTCCTTTATTTACAGTCTACCCATGAGATAGTTCTTTTACCATACTCACTTTATAGATGGGGACACTGAAGCACAGATATTAGGTAACTTGTCTAGGGTCACAGTTACAATGTGAAAAGTACTAGGAAAGCAGTCTCCTGGGTGCATGCACTATCTGGAAAAGGCAAGTATTGGGAAAGTTTTTTATTTCTTCCATTCTGGCCTTTATCTGAGGAAACTTCTTGAGTTTTGCTATATATGGTTGCTAGGCTTCCTAATTTTAGGGCTGATAAAGATATTTTATTTTTGATTTGCCATGTCAGTTTCTGAACAGAATCACATTTTAAAAGGTAATGGATTTATCTTACTTGGTTTACAAACAAGATAATTTATTAAATTATCTTAAATCCACAATTTATTAAACCATAGTTGGTAAGGGATTACTGTATCTTCTTTCAAAAATTTTAAAAACATATGAAGGGCCAAGGACACTCAGTTATTTACATATTAGTGTGAATCAGATTGCTTACCTCTTGATCATTAGCTAACAGGGACTTTATTTAAAGAATTTTGGTTGGCAAAGAGTAGAGGTAAAGTAGTTTTGAACCTTAAAGTAATTTAAAGAGAGGTGATATTAAGTGAGGTGCTGTACTTGTGGGAAAGAAAATTCTAGAGAGAGATGCTAGGAAGTTGAAAAGATTTCAGAAATAGAGTGAAAATATGTAAAAGACCAACTTTATGCTTTCAGAATTTTGTCTAATACTGGTACTTGTGGAAAGAGGACAAAATTGTCTTCATTATGGCCCTTCTGATTCCTACATAAACTGAGTATGTCCAGGTGCACATGGGTAAAAGAGGTTTGTAGATTACTTGGGAACCTAATCACCATTTAGAACAGTGTTTCTATGGGAAGATGGATTTTGTTTAGGATGTTATACCCTAAACAAACCTTTAGGATACAACATATTTATGAATTGGGTGACTCTATATCTTACTTATTTTTACTTTCTTGGTAAAGGGTCTTGCTCTGTCACCCAGGCTGAAGTACAGTGGTGCCATCATAGCACATTGCATCCTTGAACTCCTGGGTTCAAGCGATCCTCTCACCTCAGACTTCTGTGTAGCTGGGACTAAAGTTGCGTGCCACCACACCTGGCTTTTTTTTTTTTTTTTTTTTTGGTAGAGATGAGGTCTTGCTTTGTTAAGCAGCCTGGTTCTGAACTCCTGGCCTCAAGCAGTCTTTCCACCACAGCCTCCCAGAACACCAGCATTACAGGCATGAGCCACCATACCCAGCCTATATTTTAGTTTCTAATGTGACTTTTTTATTATCACAAATTTCAGTGACACAGAACTGTTTGTCATCCCCAAAACTTTTATCAAGCTTGTTTTCTCTGAAAACAGAAAACTAGTATTACAGATGAATATGAAGCAAAATTTGACACCTCTATCTGATTTCTTATGAGGTTATTTAGGAATATCATATTTCCTACTGTGTAGAGAACTTTCTGTTGATCTTTTGGCCTTTATATAATTTATGTTTCTGGCAATGCCCTGATGGTTAGTGTCCTTATGGAATTAAAAGATGTATATTAATGAAGTGTGCTACTAGTAATAAAAGTGTTAGTTACATATAGGAAAGAGGTCAGTTTTTTCAGGATGCTGAAGCCAAGTTGTGATGGGAGTTGTATTTCATTGGGAGCTACTACTGTTCTTCCTGGGATTGGTGACAGACTTTACGGAGATCATAGATTCGTGTAGAGACTGGGGATCACAAAGTTGCTAAATATTTATTCATTTATATTCTATTTGACGTGTTGTTTGGAAAAATAATTTACTACATAGACAAATTTCTCATTTTATAAGGATGTTTGTCTTCTAAGCAACCTACAGATGGTTATACAACTGGGCCTCAAGAACTGCAACTCAGACACCAATAAAATAAAAATTTTTAATCACTATTTCTGATCTCTGCTTCTCTCTACATAGGCTTTTCTCTCCTTGTTGAGCTATGCTTTGCGCCTGGAGGGTGACATGCCACCAGTAGTTCCCAAGTTAGCTTTATCACCTTGAGAGAGGCAGGCCCAACTCACTGGATTACTAATCTTAAGTCTCAAGAAGTGGCCTCTGTTTGATGCAGCCTATGTCCAGTGTCCAGGACTGGACTTGGCACTATGGCTAGAAGCAGAATCCTGTTATACCTCTCTCACATAGAGGCTTCTAGGCAAGCTTGCAGAGATGGAGGTAAGAGGAGGCAGACACAGACAGTGCCTTAGCTCCTTAATAGACTAGACCATCCGCCCATTCATCCACTCAACATTTATATTCATAATATGCCATATATATACTAGGTTGATCTTGAGACTACCAGTATCTTATTTAAAAAATGATTTTTGTAATCCAAATTTTCTTTAAAAAGCTGCAGAGCTTCCTGGTGTACTTGTTCATGTGAAAAAATAAAAAAATTTAAAAAGTAAAAAGCTACAGAGCATACTGTACAGTTAACTTCGACTTAAAGGAAAATGCCTAATGAAAAAGTAAATAGAAAATCTCACTAAGGTTCACAGAATGACAGAGAAGAAATAAAGTATGATTCCAGTCAAGCTGTTTCACTTAAAAAATATCATCACTAAACCTGTAAAACATTTCAATAAAAACGTGTCTTTGAATGTTATTTTAAATACTATATTACTTAAGCAAATATTTAAATACTATATTAGTTTCTCTGAATTTTTTACTTGAATTTAATTCTACCTGTCTGCCAAGTATGTCAAAACCCCAAGGCCATTTTCATTTGCCAGGTTAAATGTTTATTTTGTTTTCCCACATAATATGCTCTTTGAAGTGTCATAAGCATACCAAGCCTAATTTCTTTTTAATAGCGACATGGTAGGGCTTCTTTTCTTTTCTTTCTCTTTCTTTCTTTCTTTCTTTCTTTCTTTCTTTCTTTCTTTCTTTCTTTCTCTTTCTTCAGTTAATGGGATAGGAGATGCTTTTCTCAAAGAATATGTAAAGGTATGTTCACATTCTCTACCTACTGAAGGTACACACTGCCTTCATTAACTGTTAGAAAACAGACTTTCACTTTCTTAAAATGTGTCCAGTAAATTTAATGTAAGTTTTTTAAGGCTTGCTTTATTTCCCTATTATCACAAGACCAAAGACTTTCTTGTACTGTAGAATGTCCACTTTTACCTAACAAGTCACCCTGTTTAGACTAATACAGTGAAAAAATATGAGGTTATGGTGATCTACAAATAACTGACATTATTTAATTTGGGGATTTCCCTTTGCTTCTGCTCGTCTATGCTTATGTAACTCAAACATCCATTTAGAATTTTTTATAGTTATTTTCAAAGAGCATTGGCATACATTTAAATACAATAATCTCCTACATATACTTCTCTCAAAAACAACTATTGATAATAGCTTTCAACATATATTTATCTTAAAAAGACAGATTTAACATTTAGCCTCTACATGAATCCACAGTGATTTGTACCTTTTGCAAAGTTCATTAGTACATCTTCTTAGGTTTCTTGCGTTGGACCTAATTCACTGTAGGAGCATGTTGAGGAGGAACTATTTGAAGCCAGAGTAGTAGTGATTTTCCTATCCATTTATTTCCCTGATTTCAAAAAGTACCTGAATTCTTTTTCCATTCTCTTTTATGAAAGTACAGATTCTTATTAATGCCATAGTTTCTCTTTCATTATCACTATCACAAGGCCTCTTCCTTCTCTAAATCAGGAAAAAATTCTTCTGTGCAAGATAGAGGTGAGAAGGGAGACTAGTACAAATTGATAGAGTAGAGTACATAGCTGTATCTTTGATACAAGTGAAGTGATTCCACCACACTCATAGTTTTGAAGTATCTGGATGTTTACCAGAAGTTAGGAGCCTGATGGCTTCTTCCAGGGATGTTTCTTCTATATAAAGAATCATTGCAAACAAGGCTGATACTTTCTCAGTGCAGATTTGGCCAGGCAGTCTTATCTCTTAAATCTTGGGACCCATGACTGTAAAATACTAATTTCTTTTTTAAATTTCTTTTTCATTTGTTTTGTTTTGCTTTGCTTTAGACACAGGGTCTCACTCTGTTGACCAGGCTGGATCTCAGTAGTAAGATCGTTGCTCACTGCAGTGTCAAACTCCTGGGCTCAAGCGTCCTCCCACTTTAGCCTCTGAGTAGCTGGGACTACAGGCACCCACCACGGTACCTAGCTAGTTTTTTGTTTGTTTGTTTGTTTGTTTTAATATAGAGATGGGGTCTCACTTGTACTTTAGAATGTCTGGTCTTGAACTCCTGGCTTTAAAGTATCCTCCCACTTTGAACTCCCAAAGTGCTGAGATTACAGGCATGAGCCACCATGCCCAGCCAAAATATTTCTAAGGCTTTCAGGAGTTCCCTGAGATAAGAGAATACACAGAACCACAGAATGTCAGAGCTATATTAAAGAAGAGAGAACTCAGTCACAGTAAGATGAAGCAACTTAACCTAGACAGTCCCATCTTGTGTTAGAGGTAAAACCAAGACTTAGAGTCCAGATCTTCTCATTCCAAGGTAAACATTCTCATCACCACTCATGCTAATCTTTTTCTAATGGTATAAAATGTTTCTTAATACTATAGAAGAATATTTCAAAATGTTTAGGTTGTGATTAAAATTCAGTTGCCACTGAGTTGCAAAATTTCAGCACTGTTGATATATAGAATGTATTGGGACTGTGTTAGAATTATATTTACCCTATGATGTCCCCTGTCCCTTTTCAAATACATCTTGAATGTCATTTGCTTTATTCCTATCTTTCTCTACAAAATAAAACCACAAAAGTGTAATTTTATGCTTTTTGTTAACAAGTGAAGCAGTATTCTCCAGGTATATGGCTTCTTCATTAAACTTCATCCTTCATTTATTTATACCCAGCTCTGCAAATATTCTCTGTTATTTCAAGTTCTTTGTTCTTGGAATCACTTTACTCCTTACATCCTGCAGTGTATGTCTCCCTTAGATGAAGTTTGAGATAGATAGCAGCTATAACTGGGCTTCCAGGAAAGAGTTAGAATAGCAGTGATCCATCCCACCAGCTGGCATTTACGCAAAATGGTAAAGCATTGTGAATCACCTGGCAAACCCCTTTTCCTACCACTTGCCTTCCTTGAGTAGTTGTTATGCTACCTCTAATGTATGAATAGATTAAATGTCACTAAATCTCCTTCTTCAGACTTGTACTTCTTAATCTTTTTGGAATTAGGACAGTTACTAGACATTGTTATTTATTTGACTTAACTTTGCCCTCTCCTTATCCCCTGAAAGTACTTCAATCAAGTTTAAAAATATATAAATTGCATTTTTAAACAATGTTTGTAAGTGATGTGATAGAAGATAATCCTCATTCTTAAACTTATTAGAGATTCCTATGACTGCTAAAAATCAGTTCTGGAAATGATTATGATGGGTCACATAGATGTAATGAATATTATATGTCAGTCATATACCACTATGGTAGACACAACTACTTGCTACTCAGTATCCATGCTCTCCTTCCTTTGTAACAAAACTGATTTGTAGCTGGGTATTTTGCCATCCAGACCAAACAGAAAAGAAAAAAGAAAGAAAAACTGAATATCTCTTACCCTCAGCCAGTTCACACGACTGAGTTGTGACCAATGAAATGTAAGCATTCTATGGGAATTCCTAGTACAGTAAGGCCTCGCTTAACATCATTGTACAGCAGGCCCTCAGATAACTTTTTTCCTTCACTGTCATTTTGTTATAACGTTGATGAGAGACAAAAAAAAAAAAAAAGGTTTATTATATTTTGTTTCACATAAATTTTCAGTTTCCAAGAACTTACCAATGACATGAAGTGAAGACTTACTGTCATTTTTTCATTTTTTTTTTTAAAGAGAAAGGGTGCACTCTATCCTTTCTGCATTGCATGTTTTATGCAGATGCAAGGTTGGAGCTTTAGAAGCTGAGACGTTCTGAATCACAAAATGTCAGAGCAGATACTGGAGGAGATTGAGGCCCTGGAGACTTCGGTCAGTGATCATGTCAAGACTGAATACCTGTCTCCAGAATTCATTTATGTGAGGAAAAATAAACTTCTGTCTTGCTAAGCAACTATAATTTTGGCTTAGATATGTAGCCAGAAATAATCTTTAACTAATAAAATGGGAATGAGCTTCCTGGGTTAATAAGAATATATTTCAAGAAAGTAATTAGTGTCTTAAGATAGACCTGGTCTACTATAAAATGGTTTTAGTTAACAGTTTGGTAAATGGAAAGAAGCTAATAGTTCCAATCTGTTTGACAGCAAATGCATTCTGTTTTGCCTGATGCTTGTAGAAATCCAGGTTCTCTCATACCGCCTATTTCTAATTTGTGCCAGTGAAATAAACTTGTAAGTTCATAAGTTGTAAAACAAACTTTTTTTGTGCTATGTCATGAGAGCAGATAATTCTTGGCTGTCATGTGAACTCATCACCTTTTAATGGGTCAAGGAATCTGTAGAGATTACTCATCCTAGCTTTTGTGTGGACTTTGACAGTCAATTCCAAAGCTCCACTTAACCTTTTACATAGAAGATTTATTCCCCCCAACACTTTGTTAACTTTTTAACAGATAATTGATAAAAATTGAGTCTGTTTTTTATATTGAAGGAGTATTTTGTCATGGTTTATGATTTTCAAAGAACAATCATAACACAAGACAAGTGTTAGTATCTTAACATGTTTTAGCCTAAGACTCATACTGATTTGAATTATTTTGTTCATTGAAACCTATCAATATCAAAAGGTTAAAGAAATCATTCAGTATTTATTGGTATGTTTCCTGTCTCTTAAATTCTGGAAGAAAATGGGGGGAGGATTTGATTTTAGACTTTTTTTGTTAATCAAAATATTCATTCTGCAACTTGAGAAATTAAAATACTGTGCTATAGAAAAATAAGTATCATCTGAGCTGTGTGTTTTTCTACCTCCTGTAAAGAACATTATGCAAAGGAGGGTATGCAAAGTGACAGGCATGTTCATTTAACTATATGGAATACTGGTGTGGTACAATAGAGTTGTATATAAATCACATTTAGTTTATCATAGTTGTAAATATACCTAAAAGGTACCAATAGAAAAGAATATTAACAGGATTGCTTTTGTGCTTTGAAGAATCTTAATTTATTATTTTGGCAAGGACATATTTTCACTATGTGGATTTCTGTTACTTATTTCAGTGTTGTCCATGTTTTGTTTTTAATCCACATACAACATTTGGGCAATCTAATAATGAAACCTGTTGCCCCAATGATTATCAGGATTTTTAGCCTATTCTGACGGACTAATTAAACTCTCTCACTTCTCTCACCCTCACCCTAATCCTCCCATGTGGATCCTTCATGTTGCTTCTTACTCAATAGAATAACTGTCGTTCTTTTACTTAGAAAGAATGAAAAGGTTGACCTTCCCAGACAGATGAGACCATGTCATGTCACAACAATGTGTTCCCACTTAAAGCCTACAAATTAACAAAACATACACGGAATGCATATTCTCAGTGTTTAGCACATATATCTATTCCCTCAGCATTATTTTCCTAATCAAGGATGTCAGTCATCACAAAAAATGATGAAATCTTCATTATAAAATGACAGTTTTTTATTTTTTACCAAAGTGTTTGTAGTATACCTGTCTTTTTTTCCTGATATTCTGATTTTCTAATATTTCTGATAGATTGTATGGTATTATGATGAGAGCATGGGCTTTGGGGTCAGATACATATTCAAATCACAGTTCCATTATTTATCCAAGGTATGTTACTAACCTGGATAAATTACTCCATGTTTCCGAGTCTCAGATTTCTTTATCTGTACCTGCATCTTAGAAGTGTTGGGAAGGATTTGTGGTAACGTGTAATATACCCAGCTCAATTCAGCACTTCGGTGTTTAAGAAATGGTAGCTGTCATTGACAGAATCTTCTTTATGAAAATATATAACACAGCAATATTCCTGTGGAATTTACTTTAGAAATAATCTTCCCTTCATAGCGACTAGAGTCAGAATCAAAGAATTTACAGCATATAAGATCAAGTTATTGGGATATGTAACATTGACTGCTGTCCCCCAGTAAATTGACTCAAAATGTAGTCTGAGTCTTCAGTAGGCACTGTGTATGATAATTCCATGACATTTGTCCACTTACATTTTATTGAACAGTGTATTTATTTTAGAATATATTTCTAGATCTTATCAAAACTGCATATAGCTCAGTTTGAGAGTTTTCAATTCTATAAAAACAAAACCAGTTTCTTTTCAGGGCTACTACAGAGCATTTCATATAGAATTTTTTGGATTATTGCAAATGTTACATATCTCTAGAGTTGTAATATGTAGTAGTAATGTCAAGTGAACTCTGCATAATTTTACTTGTTCAGATAGAAGATTTTATATCTCAATAAGGGGTTTTGTTGTAGAAGTCAGTAGTATGGTAAAAGAGCACTGAATAGGAATAGGAATCTTAAACTCTTTCTAGCAATGTATTTTACCTTGATGAAAAACCACAAAAACTCTCATCCAACTGCTAAACAAACCTGACCCAGTTTAGCTTGTGAGATCAGATAAGGCGCATATAGGGTGGCAAGGTGGGGTGAAGGGTATGCAGGAACTCTCTGTGCTATTTTTGAAGTTTTTCTGTAAATCTAAAATTATTTCAAAATAAAGGAAGTTTTTTTTAAAAAAGAGAGTAAGCTTCAGTTTCTTCATCTATAAAGGGAAATGTAATAATAGCTTATCTTGGCCAGGCATGGTGGCTCACGCCTGTAATCCCAACACTTTGGGAGGCCGAGGCGGGTGGATCACAAGGTCAAGAGATGAAGACCATCCTTGCCAACATAGTGAAACTCGTCTCTACTAAAATACAAAAATTAGCTGGGCATGGTGGTGTGTGCCTGTAGTCCCAGCTACTCAGGAGGCTGAGGCAGGAGAATTGCTTGAACCCAGAAGGTGGAGGTTGCAGTGAGCTGAGATTGTGCCACTGCACCCCAGCCTGGCACCTGGCAACAGAGCAAGACTCTCTCTCAAATAATAATAATAATATCTCATCTTTTTACCTGACACATTTGTTGAGTGAATAAACATGTAAGTAAGGCAGTACACATAAAACTTTAAAATACTTCTGTTCTATGCTGTGATTCTTCCTTACTTGACTTCACCCATTTTACTGATCTTCCCTTCCTCTTGCTGCCAAAATAGTCCTTTGCTTCTTTAAAGCTTTTGTGGTTACTTTATTTAAGGTGAAACACTACCTCACATCACCAAGTTGCTAAAACAATTCTCCTTTCATCATTTCTTTGTAATCCGTTCCACACCCTCTGTGGCTTGCCTTCTCTAAGCTTCTTGCTTAAAAACTAGGCCTAATGGCTACTGACATTTAATCAAATAACAGTTATAATACATTTACTCATGAGTAAAGCCTGAATAAAATTTGGGCACTGACATCTAAGAGAATGGAAATTTCATCATCAAATATCTTAACAGAAACCATTTTGTTAAATAACCATAATTACAGGTTTTGCACTTAAGATTGCAGAGGATTCTGCTCTTCTGCATTCTTTGAAGCTCAAGAGGCAGCCATTATGTTCGGGTTACTTGAAATACCCATACTGCATCTAAGTATAGCTAGGGCTTCTTCAATAGAAAAGTCCCTGCAAGACTTTATAATTTAAAGATTTTCATACCCACAATTATTTTAAAGATTATTTCTGTTTTTCAAAAATATTTTTAATTTAGGTAAGCAGACTTTTCAGATAAGAACTGAAAATATGGCCGGGTGCAGTGCCTCATGCTGGTAATCCCAGGAATTTGGGAGGCCCAAGTGTGTAGGATCACTTGATGTCAGGAGTTTGAAACCAGCCTCATCAATGTGGTGAAACCCCATCTCTACTAAAAATACAAAAATTAACCGGGCATGTTGGCAGGCGCCTGTATCCCCAGCTATTTGGGAGGCTGAGGCAGGAAAATCTCTTGAGCCCAGGAGATAGAGGTTGCAATGAGCCGAGATCGCACTGCTAGACTCCAGCCTGGGCAACAAAGCGAGACTCTGTCTCAAGGAAAAAAAAAAGACATTAATTTTCTGAATATGTAGACATTTCTGCTTTTTCTTAAGTATTTAGACATTTACATTTACTATGTCTGAAGCAAAGCATTTTTGATTGCTATGATTATTCTTGTATCCTCATGATAGTCATACTTCCTAAAGACTATCATTTTCTGCTTTTTTCAGTGACTAAATCTTGGCATTCTCAGGGAAAAATTTTCTTCCTTTTGTTTTATGTTAACTCATGCTTCTAGCTTAGATCAGTCTCTGTGACAGGTTTCTATTGATGACAGGTTTCTTGCTCATTTCTGACTCGTGAAAACAACTCAGCCAATTATGAGAAGGGAAACTTTAGCATTAAGATGATTAAGAATGTTCCATTTAGAGGAATAAATAATTTAATTTTGTTTTTTTTTTTTGTTTCTAATCATAACACAAATGCTATCCAGCTATAAAAAGCCTATTTTTTCTCTATTTTTCCTTGAGACTTTTTCCCACACTGGTGGCATTGTTTCCTTACTGGATCATGATGTACTCAACTTCATTTTTTTTCATATTTTCTTTTTTCAAATAATGAGCTCATCATTTTACTTATTCTGCTTATCAAAAATCAGAAGTAACTTGATATTTATATTACTAACAGGACTCTCTCCGAGTATATTGACATTTCAATTTTTTTTCCAATAGTTTTTGGGGAACAGGCAGTTTTTGGTTATGTAGATAAGTTCTTTAGTGATTATTTCTGAGATTTTGGTGCACCTGTCACCCAAGCAGTATACACTATATCCTATGTATAGTCTTTTATCCCTCACCCCCATCTGACCCTTCCTGGCAAGTCTCCAAAGTTCCTTATATCATTCTTATGCCTTTGCCTCCTCATAGCTTTGTTCTCATGAGAACATAAGATAAATAGTTTTCCATTCCTGAGTTAATACACTAAGAATAATGGTCTCCAACTCCATCCAGATTGCTTCAAATGCCATTATTTCATTCCCTTCTATGGCTGAGTAGTGTTCCATGATGTATATATACCACATTCTCCTTATCTACTCATTGGTTGGTGGGCATTTAGGCCCATCTTAGTTCGTTAGTTAGAATACTTACAGTATTCTATATAAAGAGTCAACTTTTAAAATATTTTATGAACTGAGAGAGTGAAACTAAGAACATAATTTACAGATAGTAAAAGTTATAAACTGATCATCTTTTTGTTTGTTTGTTTGTTTGTTTGAAATGGAGTCTTGCTATGTCACCAAGGCTGGAGTGCAATAGCACGATCTTGGCTCACTGCAACCTCTGCCTCCTGGGTTCAAGTGATTCCCCTGCCTCAGCCTCCTGAGTAGCTGGGATTACAGGTACCCATCACCATGCCCAGCTGATTTTTGTATTTTTTGTAGAGACAGGGTTTCACCATGTTGGTCAGGTTGGTCTCAAACTCCTGACCTCAGGTGTTCCAGCTGCCACGGCCTCCCAATAAACTTGTCATCTTAATACATCATTGAGCCAGTTATCTCTGCTACTCCTTAACATTTCTGACAGCAATAGGGTAGCTTTCACATAGGGTATAGAATTTTTATCAGAGGGTGAGGAGAGGGCTTATTGTATTGGCTCAGGAAAGTTAAATATAGCAACATTTGTTCTGGTCTGTTTTAGGAGCACTCTTTCTTAAGTGCTCCATAGATAGGCTGTGATTTTTGCAACAGACCATGATATCAGAACCAAGGAGGGTTTTGACAGAAATGACACAGCATGATTTGCATTTTTAATAGGTCACTTTGTCTGTTGTGTGGGGATTACTTTTTCCTTTGGTACTATGATCTTTCCTGTGAAATGGCCTCTGTTTTGAAACAAGAAGCACCATGCTGCTTCCTTGAAGGAAAGGCAATGTAGTATAGTACAGTAGTTTTCAAGTTGCGTCTTGCAATTTTCAGTATTTCATTGAGAAGTTCTTTGCAGAGGAAAAAGAATATTGGAGGACTCTAAGTCTTCTTCCCTCATCTCTATCAAAGCATCTCTGCTTTTAGCACCTTCATTTATGAGGGTTCTGTAAGATATCTCTTAAATTACGCATATACACACACATTTATATACACACATACGTATGTGTGTGTATATGTTTATATATACATGTCAGCCATAAAAAGGAATAAAATACACACATATTTTTCAGCGTTCATATACACCTCCCCCACTGAGCATATACACACATTGCCAAACCCCTTGTGTAGTAAGAATAGTATAAACTTTAGCATAAGACAGACCTCATTTCAGATTGCAGCACACATTGCTTAGCAACCTTGGACAAGTTACCTAATATATGTGAACCATAGCAGGAAGACTCATTAGGAGTCTATTATAGTAATTGATATGGTTTGGCTGTGTACCCACCCAGATCTCATCTTGAATTGTAGTTCCCATAACCCTCACATGTCATGGGAAGGACCTGGTAGAAGGTAATTGAATCATGGGGGCAGTTACCTCCATGCTGTTCTCATAATAGTGAGTGAGTTCTTAGGAGATCTGATGGTTTTGTGAGATGCTTTCCCTCCTTTTGCTTGGCACTTCTTTTTGCTGCCACCATGTAAAGAAGGGTGTGTTTGCTTCCCCTTCCGCCATGATTATAAGTTTCTTGAGGCCTCCCCAGCCCTGCAGAACTGTGAGTCAATTAAACCTTTTTATTTTATAAATTACCCAGTCTCTGGTTTGTCTTTATTAGCAGTGTGAAAACAGACTAATACAGGAAATTGGTACTCAGTGGTGGGATGCTGCTGTAAAAATACCTGAAAATGTGGAAGTGACTTAGAGGTCTATGGAACTTTGAACTTGAGAGAGATAATTTAGGGTATTTAGTAGAAGAAATTTTAAGCAACAAGGCATTCAGGAGGTGCCTTGGGTGCTGTTAAAAGCATTCAGTTTTATGTATTTACAAAGATGTGGTTTGGAATTGAAACTTATGTTTAAAAGGGAACCAGAGCATAAAAATTGGGAAAATTTGCAGCCTCTTGATGTGATAGAAAAGATAAACCCATTTTCTGATAAGAAATTAAAGCCAGCTGCAGAAATTTGCATAAATAATGAGGAGTAAAATGTTAATTGCCAAGATAGCAAGGGAAGATGTCTCCAGAGCATGTTAGAGGTCTTCATAGCAACCCATCACAGGCCCAGAGACATAGGAGGAAAAAATGGTTTTATGGGCCAGGGCCAGGTCTAGGCCCTTGCTGCTTTGTGCAGTTTTAGGACCTGGTGCCCTGTATCCCAGCTGTGGCTAAAAGAGTCCAAGTTACAGCTCATGCTGTGGCTTCAGAGGGTGCTAGTCCCAAGCCTTGGCAGCTTCCACATGGTGTTGAGTCTGCAGGAGCAAAGAAGTCTAGACTTGAGGTTTGGGAACCTCTGCCTAGATTTCAGAGGACATGTGGAAATGCCTGGATGTCGAGGCAGAGGTGTGTTGCAGGGGCAGAGCCCTCATGGAAAACCTCTGCTAGGGCAGTGCAGAAAGGAAATGTGGGGTTGGAGCACCTAGAGTCCCCACTGGGGCACTGCCTAGTAAAGTTGTGAGAAGAGGACCGCCATCCTCCAGGCCCTAGAATGGTAGATCCACTGACAGCTTGCACCATGCACCTGGAAAAGCCACAGATACTCAACACTAGCCCATGAAAGCAGCTGGGACAGGAGCTGTGCCTGCAAAGCCACAGGGGCAGAGCTGCCAAAGGCCCTGGGAGCCCACCTTTCGCATCAATGTGACCTGGATGTGAGACATGGAGTCAAAGGAGATCACTTGGGAGTCTTAAGATTTTACTGCCCCACTGGATTTTGAACTTATATGGGGCCTGTAACCCCTCCAATTTCTCCCATTTGGAATGGGTATACTTACTCAATGCCTGTACCACCATTGTATCTAGAAATTAACTAACTTGCCTTAGATTTTACAGGCTCATAAGTGAAAGGGACTTCCTTTGTCTCAGATGGAACTTTGGATGTGGACTTTTGGGTTAATGCTGGAATGAGTTAAGACTGGGGGATATTGGGAAGGCATGATTGGTTTTGAAATATGAGGACATGAGATCTAGGAGGGACGAGGGAGGAATTATATGGTTTGGCTGTGTCCCCACCCAAATCTCATCTTGAATCGTAGTTCCCGTAATCCCCACGTGTCATGGGAGAGACCCAGTGGGAGGTGATTGAATCATGGGGGCAGTTACACCCATGCTTCTGTCCTTGTGATAGTGAGTGTGTTCTTAGGAGATCTGATAGTTTTTTAAGGGGCTTTTCCCATTTTGCTTGGCACTTCTCCTTCTGCCATGATTGCAAGTTTCCTGAGCCCTCCCCAGTTCTGCGGAACTGTGAGTCAATTAAACTTCTTTCCTTTATAAATTACACGGTCTCAGGCAGTCCTTTATAGCAGCATGAGAACAGACTAATACTGTAATCCAGAGGAGAGTTGATGATGGTGGCTTGGACTAGAGTAGTAGCAGTGGCAGTAGAAGGTGATGAAAGTGGTTTATTTTAGTTGTATTTTAAAGATAGAGCTGTTGGAACTTGCTTAGAGGGAAATAAATGATGAATTAATCTGTGACAAAAACTTTTATTTTCACGTGTTTAGAAAAAGTCCTTACTGAAAAAACTTAAGATAAATCACATAGTAGCAACAAAGGGATTGCAAGCAGGGTTCCCTTGTTCAGACAGAGTTCTGTATATCCTTGGGGAGAATGGTGAGAGCCATGCTGCACTGACAGCCTTCCCCTTTCACAAGATTTTACCTTAAAGGTGATAGACTTTTATTCTACGTAAGTAAAGCCAGACTATACAGTGTGCGTATTTGACTACCTAGGAATTTGATCTTGCCTAAACCAAGATGGAAAGACTGCAATTCTAACTCAAGGTTTAAGAGAAAGTATGAACTAAATTTTGTGCATTAAAGGCTTTATGTATTTTTCAGGCAGTATTCTAAAGTTTTACCCAAAATGACCAAAATATTTAACCGTATCCCTATATGTTTGCCCTACTCTAAAGCCTGTCAGCTCATCTAGATATTATGTAAACCTCTTGAGAATTTTTAGGAATGTTTTTTAGGATGCCTAAAGATTTTACACATATTATACTAATATGTTGACTTTTTTATATACAGTCAAATAACCACCAAAGAAGGGGTTAACAACCTTAAGCAAGAAAACAAAAAGTCAAAGTCAGTCTTTTATTACTTAAAAGAAATAGTTTGGGCAGAAACTCACATGGCTTTTTATATTATTTGCCAACTGAGTTATTCCAGAGCATATTTACAACGTTAAGGAAACATTAGTAAAAATTGGTACTAACACTAAACGTGGGGGTTTACAAGTTGACGTGGAATTAGGTTGTATGGCACTAGGTTATTTTAAAAATGATACTTTTCTTAGAGAGCACACCTTTTATCCCAAGATGGGAAATATTTTATTTTTAATGGACATTAAAACATTTTTAAATTTATTAATTTGATTTTAATAACTATATTGTTAACCAATGAATACCAGCTCTTGATAGTTTAAAATGTATAAAAAAGATAAAACTCCTATGTTGACATTAATTAATATATTTAGACCCATAGGATATAGATCAAAAAAGCTGAATTCAGTATTTTGGAACAATTCTATTGTGTTGTAGTAGCATAAATATCCTTTTCTTTCTGAATCACTGAGGCTTTGTACTTGCTGAGGATTATTCACTTTCAGCACAAAATTTATTTTAAATCCTTTGAATCTTCTAGGGTGTACAGTTCTTTCTTTAGGAAACTTCATATAATTATTATAACACATTCTTAATACCTTGGACACACAAAATTGGTATATTATAAATGCCACTCTGGGAGAACAAATTAGCACCACTGGAAACCTATTTTTTTTAAGGCTGTGATATAGAAAGTATACTGTATTTCTATTCAATTTTATATACTTAAGTGAAAATTGCAGGTCAAACCTAAGTGAACTTTTGGTTTCTACTGCACCAATCAGGATTCTGACTTGGTTCCTTAAATATTGCGTGACATTCTCCTTTGTGTGTGTATGTGTGTTTTTGTTTTTGTTATTTTTTTTTATAAAACCATATATTCAAGCCTCTGCTGTTTCTGTGTGATTTTCTGCCTCTTGGGTAACTGGTTTGATTACTTTTATGTGTGGACAGTTAATGACTTCCTGTAAGTCAAGCAAGATGAGCTCAAGAGGAAAGACAATTTCTTTGCTTTTAAAACTCTTTTTTTCTGTTCATAATTCACTGTAAAAAAAATTACTGAAACATGTAATTGAGTAAAAAAAATTAACTGAAAAAAATTAACTGAATTAAAAAAATTACTGAAACATGTAAAAAAAATTACTGAAACATGTAATTGAAAAGTTAAAGTTACCTATAATTTCACCTCCAGAGATAAATACTATCAAAAGGTAAATGTATATGCTTCCATATTTTTTCTGTGTAATTGCAGGTATACACATGTGCACATGTTCAAACATAAATGGAATTAAGGTACATGCATTCTAGTATGCAACTTGATTTTTCAGTTAATAATACATTCCTGCAGCTAATCTTTGAGGAGAGACAAAAGTAGCACACAGAGAAAAGTGCAGGAAGGGGTATAATACTATCTAGAAGAATAAATAATTTCAGAAGGGAGAAATCAGTGTAAACTGGACAGACTTCCCAGAAGAAGTGAGACCTATGCAAGGCCTTAAAGAAAGATAATGATTTAAATGACCATGAAGATGTGGAGGGGAGGCCAGCACAGTAATGGGGGAATGGCAGGGTGGCAGCAGTACATGGCCTCTGTGACAAAGGTTGACCTAACTAAAAACAAAGGATCAATTTGGTTTTAGTGAGAACAACACAACAGGCCCCAGTGTGTGATTTTCCCCTCCCTGTGTCCTTGTGTTCTCATTGTTCAACACCCATTTATGAGTCAGAACATGTGGTGTTTCTGTTCTTGTGTCAGTTTGCTGAGAGTGATGGTTTCCAGCTCCATGTCCCTGCAAAGGACGTGAACTCACCCTTTTTTATGGCTGCATAGTATTCCCTGGTGTATATGTGCCACATTTTTAAAATCCAATCTATCATTGAAAAATGTTTTTGGTCAGGTGCAGTGGCTCGTGCCTGTTATCCCAGCACTTTGGGAGGCCGAAGCAGGAGGATCACTTGAGGCCAGGAATTCAAGACCAGCCTGGGCAATTTTATAGAGATCTCATCTCTATAAAAATAAAAGTAAAAAATTAGCTAAGCCTGATGGCACGCACCTGTGGCCCCAGCTACCGGGGAGGGTGAGGCAGGAGGCTCACTTAAACCTGGGAGGTCAAGGCTGAAGTGAGCCATGATGATGTCACTGCACTCCAGCCTGGGTGACAGAGGAAGACCCTGTCTCCAAAAAGAAAGAAAACTTTTGAAGTAGAAGTAAGAGCAGATGCTCTCATCTTTGTTTGAAAGTTATGTTCTGTGATTTTTGTGTTGCTGAAGAAAATTAAATGCCATGTATCTTGAGAAGCTGCCAAGAGGTATGCCAGCACATAGCTTCTATAACCTTTAAAAATGCATCAGTGAAAGCACACAGAATTTAAATGGGAACTACATGCTGCGTAAGTAATCCAGTCTTACACCTCAAAGTGGTATAGACAGGGCAAATGATGATTGTGCTTACTGAAAGTATTCTTCAAAGACACAATTAACTTCACATAAATTGAAGTCAAAACGTTTCACTGAAAATTCAGATTAACAAATACGTAGTGAGAGTTTGTTGTATTCACAGTATTGAGTAAATGAATTATACCAGGCACTGTATCTGTAGGGATATTAGCGTTTCTGTTTTCATTTCAGTAGGGTGAGGAAAATGAGTTCATCTGGCATAGAAGTCTGCCTTCTCTTTATGTTTTACAATAACAAGAAAAAGCTGTAACTTCCTGGTAGTGAGAAGAGCAACTAGGCACAAACTATTCTGTTTTATCTTTTTAAAAAGCTATTTCAATTAGATTTTTAAAATACTGTTGAGTATTTGGAAAACTTTAGGAATAATTCTTTCACAAGTAGTTTTTCCATATTTGTTCCTGTGTTATAATACTTAGCTATATTATAACACTAGTAAGATTTAATTTCAGGAAATCTTCTAAGTATGTTGCATATTTTATGAACGTTCAAGAATGCTGTTGTTGACACCTAAAGAAACCAGGGAGTGGGTAGAATTGACAGATTAAGCAGAAGACAAACTGGACTTGCAGATACAAGAATATGACTAATCCAAGGATGACCTTACATTCATGTGGCAGTCTGAGATAGGAGAGCATTGTGTAATTTGAGAATGTTCAGTATGAATAAAAGCCATGATAAATCATCTGTGATTATTTGGTGACTTTTATTTCAGAGATTTGTGTTTTCAATGCCTTTTACAAGGATATGATGTCTTTTTTAATCTAGTTTCATGACTATATGGAACAGTCAAATGAATTTTTTAACTTTAAAGTAACTCTTTTAAAATTAAGTTTGTGGGCCAGACACAGTGGCTCATGCCTGTAATCCCAGCACTTTGGGAGGCCAAGGCAGGCAGATCATGAGGTCAGGAGTTTGAGACCAGCCTGACCAACATGGTAAAACTCCGTCTCTACTAAAAATACAAAAATTAGCCAGGCATGGTGGTGCATGCCTATAATCCCAGCTACTCAGAAGGCTGAGGCAGGAGAATTGCTTGAACCCGGGAGGTGGAGGTTGCAGTGAGCCGAGGGATCCTGCCACTGCACTCCAGCACGGATGACAGAGCAAAACGCCATCTCAAACAAACAAAAAAAAGTGTTCATTCTAATATTTAGTTCAAAAGAAACTAGAGCCTAAAGGGAGTACAATCTTTATTACAGTTAATGTGATGTAGAGTAGTAAGTCTTTTCTGAAAAACTTTGTATACCTTAGAGTAGGTATTTAGGACCCAAGTTTTACTTCTAGTTTTGCCTCTTTATTAACGGTATGCTGTTAAAGTTTTCCTTAAAGTTCTCTAAATCAGTGTCCTCAATTGTAAAGTGAAACTAGTAAAACTGTACTGTAGAGGTTATTGTGCTGCTCTCAATAATGAGTAAGCATTATTCTGATCATGATGTTTTACTAGGCTTATGATATTGTCCCCTTGAATCTTTTTCCACAGATTTCTTAAAGTACCAGGAATCGAAAAGGACTGCCAATGTATACTTTAGTATGGATCAGAATGGGTGATCTAAATAGAGGCAGAGGAAAAGCTAGAATTGGGGCACCACAGAAAATAAGAGACACACTTATTTAATAGTTGACCACTGTCTTGATTTTTTTTTAATGGATTTTTGTCTTAAAAACTGCCTTGGCACTCTGGGATTCATACAATTGGATTACAATTTGGTCCTAATTCTTAGTTTCTAGTCTTAGGCCAGCCACACATATTTAAATGCATTTCTTTTGTCTCAGTCTATCCATTTGTCTGTCCCCTGATTCGGCTAGTGAGGCCAAGACAAATCTAAGCAAAGCATTGGTCAACACTGAGATTCTAGAAGAGCAGTACAGTTCCTCCACTTAAAGAACATACAGTTCATGAAAGTTAGATATTCTCTCCCTTTCTCAGTATTTAAGATGATAGTGGAAGGACAAGAGAGAATATAATTACCAAGTGATGAATTATTTGGATCATATGGCCAAAATTTGTTCCTTTTTTTGTTTTTTTGAAACAATTCAGGGGGAAGAGAGAGGAATAAACAAAAATTAGATGATAAGCATATCCAAATCACTTTCATTGTCCTCAAAGTCAGTGCATATATAGCTCAAAGAATCTCTTGATTTCATGAACTCCCTTGACCGTGCTGTGAATAGCATTTGTGTGTTGTGTCATGAAATATTCAGTGTTAGTATTAATACAGTGCTTCCAGTCTTTCTCACATCATGGCACACATAGAAAATGGTAATATTTTTATCACCCACCAAGGTAAATAGACAAGGCAGCTTGTGGCCAGATACCAGCCTAGGGGTTCTGCCTCAGCCTTGTTCAGCATCCAGAAAGTGAATGAAATCAGTATCTCTACACACCTGCAACATGCTTGCACTATCAGATACACTACAGTTTGTATACTCTGCATTAGATTACCCCCAGGTTGTACATTCTTTGCTGACCCAGGGCCTTGCTAACTTTTTTTTCTTATGAAGAGTTTGAGCATGTTAATTATAGGGGCTACATGACATATTTTAGTAAGACAATGTGTGATATTTAGAGCATCGCAAAGGAAAACATTGGAATAAAAAAGTACCATCAGTTGAAGACAGCTTTTTATGATGCAAATAGGCTGACTTAGGAATTGGGAGTCTGGGCTGCAATTCTAACTTAGTCATCTTTGACAAATCACTTCTCTGAGCCTCAGTTTCCTTATCTTTGAATTGAAGAGGTTTGAACAAGATAAACTTTAAGCTGCCCTCTATCTCTAAGCCATGATTTTGCATTGTCTATGAGTCTTTGCTGCTGAGTCAGCTGCTTTGCATGGAGTGTTTGCTGTGTGCTAGCCACAGGATAAATGGCTTTTTATATATGCCCTAGGGTCATCTTTGTGAGGTTCTCAGATCAAAAGTTTACTGCTTTGATGCTGGAGGAATTCAAAAAGAAATAGGACGCTTAATGAAGAAAAGAGAATAGGCATTGGTGAGGGTATCTGAAAGGAATGAAGCAGGCCATAATAATTTAGTCTTTCACATGTTTATGGATATCTTTGAAATATTGTAGCTGGCAACTCTGGCAACCTTAACTTTTGAGGATAAGTTTTCCTAACTCTCATTTCTAGAAACACTTATTGCAGATATGTCAGCTATCCAAGCATATATACAGAGGCCAAATCTTGGTTGTCTGACTTGGTGGAAGTAAAAGTTAGTGTAAAGAATCCCTTTAGGAACTTTCTTTTCCCACAGTTATCCAAGTCTTTTCTGTCTAGCCATACATTGGATGAAGGAGACTACGAAGCTGGTGAGTAGCAGAGATGATATGTAGGAATGACTACGTAATCATTCTTGATCTAGTTCCATTATGGTGATAGTCATTTGCCTTGTAGAATAAAACAGTAGCATTTGTTCATCTGACAAATGTTTACTGCTTATTTGCCAAGTGTCAGATATTTTCCTAGGAGCTAGAAATTCAAACCTGAGTGGTTCCTGCTATAGTGAGACACAAACAGATACATATACAAACATATGTACATAGATACAAATTAATGATAGTGTTATCAGTCATGGAGAGTTTTTTTTAAATAAACACATTAGTAACTTTCATAATGTTCAAAACATATAAATAAATTCTCCCTTGCTTCCTGTTTTCATCAGGAAACATTTATTGAGTTATGTATCAGATACATTAAAAAGAGGAAAAAAACTAGATCATGCATTTATATTTCAAAAAAAATTCCAAGTAAAGAAAAATTAATTAAACCAATAATATCTCTTATGGATACGGGGGATTTCTTTTTTGTTTGTTTGTTTGCTTTGAGATGGAGTCTTGCTCTGTCACCCACGCTGGAGTGCAGTGACGCAGTCTCAGTTCACTGCAACCTCCGCCTCCCGGATTCAAGCAGTTCTGCCTCAGCCTCCTGAGTAGCTGGGATTACAGGCCCGCGCCACCACACCCAGCTAATTTTTGTATTTTTAGAAGAGACGAGGTTTCGCCATGTTGGCCAGGCTGGTTTTGAACTGCTGACCTCAAGTGATCCATCCGCTCAGCCTCCCAAGTGCTGGGATTACAGGCGTGAACCACTGCACCGGCCAAGATGTGGTATTTCTGACACATGAACAAGAAGATATTTACATACATGTATGTGTGTGTGTGTGTGTGTGTGTCTGTGTGTGTGTGTTTGTATACATATATATAAAAGATAAGTGTATGTGTATATATGTGTACATATATAGTTTATATATTTATATGTATATACATACACATACATACATACTTTATGTATATATGAAATGTTTGTACATTCCCATAAAGGATACTTGAACCTAATCGGTAAATAACCAAGAGAGGCCTGTGTTTCTTCCTGCATATATGTGTGTATGTGAGTATGTGGATGTGTGGGAGGTAAGGAATGAAGGAAGGGAGAGAGGGTGGGAAAGAAAAAAGGGAGAAGGAAAATAAAGGAAGGGGAAAAACAGTCAGTCATCTTAGAAGGAACCACTGTAGTGACTAGTTATTTTTACCTTAACTGCCGCTGCCCCAAAATTCTCTGTTAAGCCCCAGTTAGTACACCATTATTCATTCCATCAACTGACATATCATTGAAATTGACTATTCATGCAAATAAAAGAAAAAAGAATAATTTCTGTTTCAAAATACAAAAATATCCACAGACGTTAGAAGAAATGGTACTTATGTGCTGTATCAACGGTGGTGAAGATAACTTGCTGAAAGTTCTTCCACAACAGAAAAAAAATTTAAATATCCGGAATTTTTTTTTTCTTCACTGGGCAGAAATTCATTCCAAGAAGTACCAGCCTGTCTCATTTCAAAATGCTCCCCTTACCAAGGAAGTGGAAGTGGTCATATTCTTTCCCACCAAACTATGGATGAATTATAATTATCCTACCTCTTGTGGGACAGTGAAGCAGCAAACATCTGCTATACTGAATCAAGAACCCCACAAATGAAACTGTACCAAACTGTGAATCATACCTGGACTCAGATTAAAGGATCTGTATTGTGTTTATCTTTTTCTTTATTTTCTTGCAATCTAAAATATGGATTTGTCACCTGTAGCCTCAGATTCTAACTGAAAGGGAATATATGGATTTCATTTGCTGATTCTTGTTTAACATTGAAAATCACAGCTTTAAAATGGATTGACAATAATATTTGTAACCATTTTTCTGTTTGGTTTATTCCCTCATCATTTTCTTTTTCTTTCAAAGGATGATACAAGTTAGAACATTAGAAGTGAAGTCCTTTAGTTTTAGTATCAGTAACAGAGGAGCAGAAAATAATATTTTAAACTTTATTTCCAAAAGACACCAGCTTCACAACTAGTGTTAGTTATCGTAATTTTATGTACTATGATCTATGTGGTAATACTAACCTGTTCACCTAGAATAAGAAAAGGAAAATGGTACTTTAATTCTGAGTTTAAGCTGTGAAAACATATACAATAGTTTACTTGCTTTAAAAAAAATTTTGTGTGTCTTTTTATCTATTAGAGAGCAGAAAGACAAACTCGAATTATGGATTCAGCTCAATATGCAGAATTCTGTGAAAGTCGACAATTAAGTTTCTGTAAGTAAGCATTTAACTTTGCTTGATTATACACATAAGGGATTTGTGTTATAGATATACTAAAGTATAACAGGATCTGTTTCTTAGAAATTGCTGGATTTAAAATATGTGTATTTGTAACTGTTATAGAAACAACATCTGCATTGTGGGGAGCCTATAAAAGATTTTCCTACATTCTACTGCTTTGTTTTCTAATTTTTTAGTCATATTTACACTAGTATTTCTGATTGCATTTGATCTATAATAGACTCTAATAGTAGTCATGACATTTAAAGGCTCCCAATATTAATTACAGATTCAAACTTTTTCTCTATGCATACTCGTATTACCAGAAAGGAACATATCAGTGGTCTCTTCGATTTTTGTCTAACCTCCTACTGTGGCATGTATTCAGTGTTAGCCAAATTTATTAGTACATGCTCTAGTAACACTAGTAACCTCATGGTAAAATTAGCACTTTCACATCACTGCACATCAGCTTATTAAAAGCGTATAACAACTCAGTGAGCTACAATTGTGTAGCAAAACACCCTTACAGCAAAGTTTCAGTTATGACTAAGGCTCTCAGGGTAAAGGTCAAAGAAGAAAGTGTGATGAGAAGTCCGGTTAAAAATATGACAAAGTAGCACATGACCATGGTAGAAACAATTATAGAAACAATGGTGTCTTTAAATGAAAAGCTATTATGTGGCCACAATAACAGCATATTTGATTTGGAAAAAGAAAGGGAGAGCTTCATTTATAGATTATAAAGTGCAAATAAATGACACATTTCAAATAGTGTCCCATGTAAATGTCAGTAAAATATAGGAAAACATGTTTTGGAAGTTATTTTTTTTCTAACTAAATATACTTTCCAATTTGACTAACAACTTGGCATCATACATCTGTGAAGCATTAAGTAAATGGCACTTCAGATCATGGCAATTTCAGCAAATGAAAGGTTTTGTATTGTAATTTTTAGGTTTAAAAATGGCATTCAAGTCTTTATAAGTATGAACCTCCAGTTTATAAAGTATCATTTAGTGCAATTGAACTATTTTTTTAAATCATATTTTAAATTTAATTCTCTTAAAGGAACAGACATACTACTTTAACACTAAAACTCATAGACTTAAAGTCTCCTAATATACCTTCTCTTTGAAAATCAGATTTTCACTTACTTCATGTTTTTTGTTTGTTTATTTGTTTTGTTTGTTATTATTGGTGTTTTGAGATGGAGTCTAACTTTGTTGACCAGTCTGGAGTGCAGTGGAGTGATCTCGGCTCACTGCAGCCTCTGCTTCCTGGTTTCAAGTGATTCTCTTGCCTCAGCCTCCCGAGTAGCTGGGACTACAGGTGTGCATTACCACGCTCAGCTTATTTTTATATTTTTAGTAGAAACGGGTTTCACTATGTTGACCAGGCTGGTCTTGAACTCCTGACCTCAGATGATCCACCCGCCTCAGCCTCCCAGAGTGTTAGGATTACAGGTGTGAACCACTGCACCTCACCCATGTTTTGTTTTTAACTCAACAATAAACTATAGTAGATTTAAAAATAATATTTTCTCTTTCTGTTTAAAAAAACTGCAGTATAAACAGTATATTGTGCTTAGTTTTCTTTAAAGTGGAAGGATTTGGTCATTTAAAACTATTTATATGGTGCCCAAAGGTGCTTTATTATCAAACCTTGATGGGGGAATCTGTTTTATATGACAGAATACTATGGTTTAGAATGGTTTAATCCACATGGGTCAGCAAATTCAGAAGCTATTCCAGCACTCATCAGAGTGTTAATGCTTTTTTCATTCTTCTCCTTCTAATAAGTTACCAAGATACAGGAATTGTGGTTCTACTATATGTATCTTCTTAAGTATTTGATCATAGCCATCCATGGAATTACAGTACATTTTAAAATAATGAGTCTGTAACCTTATAGGCTGAGGGTAAGCTGTAGCATCAGCACACTAATCTAATTTACAATTCAGTCTTTTGTTTTTATATGTATAAGTCAGAGAGTCATCTCTCTTAAAGTCTTTTAAAATCTGATATTAATATTGACACACAAAGCTCACAGTTATAAAGAATAATTATAAATTATTAAAATTTATAATTAGAATATATAATTGGTAAATTATTTTCTAGTCCTTTACTTTCAACTTTTTATTTTATGTTTGGTTCTATCTAGATTTTCTTTTTAATCAATCAGAGAGGCTCTTTGTATATTAAATGATTAGTTCAATTTATATGTATTTCATTACTGATACATTTGGGTTTGTATATGCTGTCTTGTGTTTTAAATTTACTGTGCTTTTTAATTTGCTTTTTCTCCTTCTTTTCTATTTTGTATTAGATTGATTGGTAAAAGTGATAAGTATTTAAACTTTCCTTCTTGGCCTGATGTCATTTTTTCCTGCAGCTCTGTGCATGCTTAAAACACTCATTTTTTTCTTAAATGGCTTTATTTTGCCCCTATACTTAAATGATTGTTTAGCTGGGTAGGAAGTTGTAAGCTCCTAGTTACTTGTTAAAATATAATTCCCTTGTCTTTTGGCCCCTGTTGTTAGAAGAAGTTTGCTGTCAGTCTGCTTGTTACGTATTTTCCCTGGGGACAAAACTAAGAGAATGAAGACATTGGTTCCAGGTCCCCCATTATATGGGAAAATAAACACACAGGCCAACAGTAGTTGCCCATAAATATGTATAAAGGAAAGGAATAAGGTACTCCTGCTAGGCAAGGTTCTGGGGGAAACCATGCCCTCTGAAGAAGGCTATTTTTAACTAGGCTGAAGTTGCAGAGTAGTTTCTTTTGAGTGGAATGAGCATTACAGAGGACCCTAAGGGAAGGATTGGAAGTAGAAAGACCGTTGGGAAGGGATGGGGTAGAAATCACTGAATAGTATGTAGGCATATGAGAATGGAATATTGCAAGAAACTTAAATGTTGTTTAAGTTTTAAGGCTGAAAATCCAGGTAGTATTAGAAAGCTGATAATCCTAGGAATTTTTGACCATTGCTCAGGATTCTATTTAAATTGTTCATCAATTTCCAGGCTATCCTTTCTCCTGATATATTGGGAAGAAGGGTGAAGGAGAAGGAATTTGTTTATTCTGAGGCCCCTCTCACCTCTTGATGAAAACAAACTGTTATAACTAGACGTATATGTGCCTCTTTTGCTGGAACCGACAATACCTTGGAAGGGTCAGACTCTGAAGCCATCCTTCTCCAGGTGACAGGGAAGGAATTAGCTCAAAAAAGCTCCACCTCTTGGTGGAACAGCAATAACCCAAGTGGTTTATGGAACCTCTATGTATGTCTTTTGATGAACAAAAAAGTTTGGACCCTACTCTTTTATTTTAAAAGTACTTTATTCATTCATCATTTATTTCTTCTGCAAATATTTCTTGTGAGTCTGCTAATGCCCAGGCAGTATTCTAGGTGCTAGGGATACAGTGGGAGATACATGGTCCTTGTCCCTGCATTCTCAGTGCTTACAACCTAGCAAGGAAGCTAATTCTGTTGCTTATGTGGTTAGATCCGACTGAATATTAATAATTATCCTTTTCCTCGCTTTTAAAATCAGCTGTTTAGAGCACAGTTACAAAATATCCATTTCTGTCCTAAAGATCTGTCAAGGAGAGAAGTGAATAATGTACATATTATTGATCTTGCCAAATTGCTGACTGTTAACTTTAACTTCAGAAGTATTCCACAGATGTTAAACAAGTGTTTGTGAGCTATTGCAGAATACTAGTTAGATGGAATGTTGCATGTCAGAAAGTATTTGGAAGATTTGTTACTTTGGGGAGATAGCTTTAAGGGGGATTATCATAATTCTGCCATATTTGACAGCTTTGGGTATGTGCTTCGATAGCAGTACTTAATGTTTTCTGTGATTTATTTGAAGGAAAACTCTTCTGTATGTGGAATCCTTGAAGATTCTATATAGAACGATCAAAACATCGTACTTTGAGTTACTGTTAAGTGTTTTATAGACCTGCGGGGCCACATTAATCAAAAGAATAATCAGTGGATTATAGAAAAAGATCTTAGAGATTTGATAAAATCTTCACTATCAATCTTCCCCTCTAGGTTACTAGTTAAATTAATAAGGTCTAATGAAGTCCCTATATCAAATTAGACTCTGCTTAGCACTGTGGCAGTGCAGAGATATTTAACTCAAGGCTACATATGTGCTTAGTTATGTATATGCTTGGTACTGTTACACATACAGAGACATAAGGCATGGTCTTCTCCCACAAAAAATCTTGTAATATGGCTTAAGAAATTATAAACATTTGTGAAAGAACATCTGATGAGATCAGTGTTCAGTAAATAGCTGGAGTGGGGAAGTATACCTTTGGCCTGTATGATCAAGATTCATATGAATGAAGAAGAGTGAAGGGAATGCATTCCATGGAAGAAAAGGAGTAGGAGTAGACACACAGAGGATAAGACTCAAGGCCAGGTGATGGCTTAATAGAGAAATATCATAAAGCCTGTTTAGAATCAGTCTGGATGGTTTTGAGAGTCAGGTTTAAGAATTTAGGCATCTTTATAATCAGAAAAAATGTAACTACAGACTTAGATTAGACCAGATGTCAGTTTACTTTATTTAATTTTAAATTTACAACCTTGAGCCATTCTAGTAATAGATACTTTTTTAAACATATTTATCTCAGTAGGTTTTTGTGGGAACTGGTGGTGCTTAGTTACATGAATAGGTTCTTTAGTAGTGATTTCTGTGATTTTGGTGCACCCATCACCCAAGCAATGTGTACACTGTACCCAATGTGCAGTCTTTTATCCCTCACCCACTTCCCACCCTTTCCTCTGAGTCCCCAAATTCCACTGTATCATTCTTAATGCCTTTGCATCCTCATAGCCTAGCTCCCACTTACAAGTCAGAGCATACGATATTTAGGTTTCCATCAGGTGGAGGCAGGGTTAGGCATTTCTGAGCTCAGACTTTTCTTGAATGAGGCTTGCTGTGGCTACTGTGGGGGAGGAGGGTGTGGCTCCTAGACCAATGGAGTTATGTTCCCAAGGGGATTATGGCTGCCACTGTTGCCTCATGCAGGGAGGCAGGGAAGTGGAGGAAAGCCAGCAGCCACAGGCCTCACCCAGCTCCCATGCAGCCCACAGCCCAAAAGGCCGTTCTCACTCCCACCATCTCTGCCACCACCGCTTAATGTAAATTAAGGTTACATCAGACAAGTACATTTTTGACACTTGTTGTAACATAAGCTATAGCCAATGGTAAATCTGACACAATGTGAAAAGTATTAAACATTAAATGGTTTAATATGTCATATAGCATAGTTATAAAATAAAAGATCCAAATGTGTAAGAGAGTTGTTTAAAACAACCATTGTGTTGCTTTATAGCTGATAGTTAAAACTTGGATTTCTTGGGGCCAGAATATCTAGACATTAATAAAAGTTTGAACATATTGCATTTCATGTGCATTATTTTTTGTGTACAATTCTGAGTATATATATTTTTCATTTTGTAATAGCAATGTGTAGTATTAAAACACTTTAAAAATTAAAATTTCTACACCTGTTTTTTTTTAATGGCTAGCCAAAAAAGCTTCCAAATTCCGAGACTGGTTGGACTGCAGCAGTATGGAGATAAAACCCAATGTTGTCGCTATGGAAATTTTAGCATATTTAGCGTATGAAACTGTGGCACAGGTAAGAATTCTAATCTGTCATACTAGGCCACACAGGCGGGGTGTTTTTCCTTATTTTTGTCCATGATCAGTTCTTCTACCTGCTGCTCTAACAGGAATAACAGCCATGAATTCTCTCCTGTGACATTTATATCATTTTCTAAAATTTAGTTGAATTATGTGTCTCTGCATCCTCAATTCAAGTGGATGTTTGGATAAAAAAGGCAGTTTCTTTTATCCTAATGAGAAATGGAATCCCTGCGTACTTTTTCCTGACATTGAACTCTTTAAGTCCACATCTGCCTTATTTAGAGATTATTTTTGAGCTTTGAAAAACACCTTTCTACATATGTGAGATATTATGAGTGCTTACCAAATTCTGGGTCTGGAATCACTCCCTCTAAAAGACTTTCTCAGGATGTGGTCTTTAGATCACAAGCATCAGCATCTCCTTGGTTCTTGTTTAAAATGCAAATTTTGGCCTGGTGTGGTGGCTCACGCCTTTAATACCAGTATTTTGGGAGGCCAAGGCGGGTGGATCACCTGAGGTCAGGAGTTCAAGACCAGCCTGGCCAACATGGTGAAACCACGTCTCTACTAAAAATACAAAAAAAAAAAAAAGCCAGGCGTGTTGTCGGGCACCTGGAGTCCCAGCTACTCTGGGAGGCTGAGGCAGGAGAATCGCTTGAACCCAGGAGGCAGAGGTTGCAGTGAGCTGAGATCGTGTTATTGCACTCCATTCTGGGCAACAAGAGCAAAACTCTGTCTCAAAAAAATAAAATAAAATAAAATGCAAATTCCTAGACTATACACTTAAAACAGACCTACTGAATTAAAATCTCTGGACTTACAGCACAGAAATCTGCCATAGTGATTATGAAATAAATTTTGAGAACTGCTCTCCTATAAGGTCAGAATATATCATGTGTATTCATGACTAGGTCCATTCACCAGTCAATGAAAGTGTGTGCTCCTATCTACAATATAGATTTTTAGGCACAGGATTATCAGTAACATTTAGAATGTATTGCTTTTAGGTTTGCCACTTCAGTGGCTTTTATTTCTAGCTATGTGACTTCATTTCATTGTTCTGGTCTTCTAGTTAGTGGATCTGGCTCTTCTTGTGAGGCAAGACATGGTAACTAAGGCAGGGGACCCCTTCAGCCATGCCATTTCTGCAACCTTCATTCAGTATCACAACTCTGCTGAGGTAAGTACAAAAAAAAAATCTCTTTAACATGTTTGTGAATGTTGTCACAAATCTGGTATTTGCATTAGCAGTTATTTACAAAAGATTATGCAGGAATGAATAGCCTTCAAAGAATCTTAATACATTAAATATTCAAGTAAGTATTTAATTGAGAACCTCCTATGTGCCAGGCCCTGACAGTCCACTTAAGACAATGATTTTTTCACTTTTTCTTGCTTTGCTTAGCTTTCCTAGCCCATCAATGAAAGGGGTGATTACAGGGCATTTCTTATTTCCATGGGAGATGAAAAACCGGTTTAAGTAATGTTGGAAAAGTCATTTATTTCTTTGTACCTCAAAAAATAAGAGTGTTATTAGTCACATAATATAATAATTCACGTAGTTATTCCTGGAATTTATTGATATCTTTTCATTTCAATTATTGATTCATCTGTAAACATGATTTAAAGAACCTTGTCTTCATCTTCAGTTTTTAGATTGCCCCTACTATGTGAAAATTATATTCTTTTCTGATCTGGTTTTGCTACAGGAACTGTAAAGCTTTCTTGCCAATTTTAAGGCTTTGTATAATAACTGTGCACCACTTCTAGCATACAGAACATCCTCCGTAAACAGCATCTACCTAAAAACCAGAAATGTATTGCAATGTGTTGAATATATTTGTCAATATTTGACCCTTTTCACTAACAAAAACAGCAGTTTCACGTAATTCAATCTAATATTCACAGATAAGACAGCAAGAAGATTAAGTTAGCATCTACATGTAGAATTGTGAAGTAAGTTTTGGATCAAGTTGGTTGAAATGTATAACCTGAAAATGGCTAAGCTCTGTTTTATATCTATGCCTTAATTAGACAGTTCTACTGCTTGTCAATATCTATATGCAAGGATGGTGGTTCAAATCATCTCTAAGAAGTAGTTGTAATGTTTTTTAGGTTACAGACCCCTTTGAGAATCTGATGAAAACCATAAACCCTTTTTCTATAAACACAGTCACAAATTTTGCCTATAGTTTCAGGTTGTTCAGAGACATTCTGAAGCCATTCTGTGGATCCAAGGGATCTATGAACCCTATGGGCCCTAGGATTAAGTTTCTCTGCTCTAGGATACTTAGAAAATATGTTAAGATATATGCTTATATAGCATATATTACAAACAAAAGGACAATTTAACATTTTTATATGCCCCTTGGAAAATCAAGTTGGCTTTGAAACCTAATAGGAATTAAAATGTTTATGCCCATTAAAAATCCATTTTTTCTTAGAAAAGGTCACACATCATTATTAGTCAACATACAAAGTCCCTAAAGCTTACTTAGTTGATTAATCACTATTTGTTTTCTTTATGTTACAAACCCAAATTATGTCAAAGAGCACCCTTTAAAATGTCTTTGATGCATGTTCACTTTATGAATATTTATATAAGTATGCTTTCCATTAACTTCAGACAAATTTGTTGTAACATTTCTAATTGAGGAAATCTACTGTGAACATAACAAGCCTAGTTTTCTTTTAACATTCAAGTGATTACTTGCATGCCTAGGAAAACTCTCTATTTCCCCTCTTTTCTTGGTTCTCCAGGGTGGCCAAGCTGCCCTGGGCAACTGCTCAGCAACCACAGCCGCTGTTCCCAGCTACCCAGCAGTTGAGAGGAATATCCCATATGTGCTGGATTTCCTGGGCTCTCTGGGAGGTGGGAGCATGAGTGTCAGAAAGCCTCCTGACAAAATATGTTAATATAAGCCTCAAGCTTTTTTCTGGCTGGCAGACACCCCTCCTCTCCTGTGACTGGTAGTCAAGATGAATATTCAGAGACTGGAAGTCTTCCTTCCTGCCCTTTATCACCTGACAAAATCAGCAAACAACATCAAGGGCCCGTACGTCAAATACCATACCAAACTGAGTCCAGAGCGGGGTCTGGAGACTGATGTGATCTGTGTTCAGGGAGACAGAACATTTTGTAAAACAAATAAACAAATAAATGAACAAACAATTTAAGACGACATATACTAGTTTCCAAATGAGTGACTCAGACAGAAAGTACAGAAGTTTAAAAAAACAAAACAAAAACCCCCTCTAGTTACATTCAAAGACTTTAGAGAGAAAGCAGAGTGTTAAAGGAAAAATAGGACTATGATTATGATAATACTCTAGGATTCAAAGGCAGCAGAAGTACAAAGGGGAAAAAAACACTATTTAAAATATTCAAGGATTAAGATCTATTAAAGAGGAATCATAGGCAGTTGGATCAGAAAAGTAAGGCTCATATAGGGTCTTAGACTTCTAGAGTTAGGAAGGAATGGTTGATGGTTTCTTGGCTGTAGGGTGATGAGTTCAAAAGGGTGTTTTAAGATCCAAATGGTAGTGCCATGTACAGTGGATTAGAACTGGAAACTCAAGATGTGGGGTTAATACACAGTACATTATATTTTAAGGGGTATCATTCTTGAGCACTAACCATGTAAGGAACTGGACTGATTAAGCTTGGGTTCTTACTAGATTAGCAAGTTTAACATTAATTCAAGTTAACTTTCTAGATTTTCTATGTTGCCCAGGCTGAAGTGCAGTAGCTGTTCACAGGCATGATCATAGTGCACTGCAGCCTTGATCTCTTGGCCTCAAGCCATCTCTCTGCCTCAGCCTTCCATGTAGCTGGGACTATAGGTGCACCACTATGCTCAGCTATTTTTTTAAATACATTATGAAGAATTGTGGGCCAGTAGTGCAATTGGTATGATTGATAATGAGAAAAATGTAGATTAATAATACCTTACATTAGAGTGATGTTGAGATTTTTGTTTGCCTGTGAATTTCTTAGGAGCCAATATTGTGATGTGACTGATTAGGAATTTTTTTTAGTATTAATGCATCATCATATAGATTGGACATTGACACAGTGGAGCATGTCTAAATGAGAGTAATGGGAGAGGGGGCAGGTGTGTGGAAGGAACTGAAAAACATTTCTCGTAATAACTGCTGGGATGAACTTGAGGTGTTTGACCATTAAAGAGAAGAGGCTGTGAAATATAAGTCTTCAAATATTTAAAGTACTTCTACATAAAAGAAAGAACAGACTTGCATGAACATACCAGTTTATACATTTTCATTTTGATGAATATCTGGACTGTCACCAGTTTTTGAGGTATTATGAATAAACCTGCTGTGAATATTATTGAACAAGTCTGTAAGGATAAATGCTTTCATTTTTCTTACATAGATGGCAGTGAATAAAATTGTTGGGTCATAGAGTTAGGCATGTGTTTGGTATTTAGAGAAACAGTAAGACTTTTTTTTTTCCCCCAAAGAAGTTGTAGCATTTTATACTTCCACCAACAGTGTATTAGAGTTCCAGTTGCTCCACAGCCTCATCAGCATTTGTTATTGTCATTTTTACTTTTAGCCATTCTGGTGGATATTTTCTGATAACAGTTTGAGTGTGTATTTCCCTGATGACTGATAATGTTGAACACTTTGTAATGTGCTGATTGGCCATTTATGTGTCTTACTCTGAAAAGTGTCTCTTCAAATCCTTTACCCAATTTTTTTTGCAGGCAGAGGCACTGACTTTTATTACCAGTTCATCTTTCTTTACATATCTTGTGATAATAGTCCTTTGTCAAACACATATTTTTCACGTATTTTTCTCTCAGTTTGTGGCTTACCTGTTCATTGTCTTAGCAGTATCTTTTAATGAGAAATTTTAAATTTCTGATGAAATCTAATTTATCCAAATTTTTTCTTTTATGTTTATTGCCTTTCTGTGTCCTAAAAAAACCTTTGGCTACTCCCAAGTCATCATGATACTGCCTCGTGTTTACTACTAGAAGCTTTATCACTTTAGTTTTTGTATTTAGTTCTATTTATCTAGCCAACTTAAATTCCATTTATTGTATGAGTTGAAGCCAAATTCAATTTTTTACTTACTGATATCTAGTTATTACAGAACTATTTGTTGAAAGACTCTCTTTTCTCCCATTGGATTGCTTGAACAATTTATATATGTGTGTGTGTGTGTGTGTGTGTGTGTGTGTGTGTGTGTGTGTGTATATATATATGGATTTATTTCTGGCGTTTCTTTAGTGTTTCTTTGATTATAATGTAAGTCTGCAAACTCTGTTATTTTTTAAGCTTAATATAGATATGCTATGTTCTTTGCATTTCTATATAAATTTTAGAATCAACTTGTTAGTTACTACCAAAGAAAGAAAAAGGATTTAAAAAAGCCTGGTGGGACTTTGAAGGGGTTTAGTTTGAATGCTTACATCACTTTGAGATATATTTCAGCAATACTGAATCTCACAATCCATGGACATGGATTTTCTATTTTTTAATCTTTATGAAAGCTCTCTTTTTCTTACTGAAAATGCTTCACATTATAAAGTCTGTTTATCTGATTGATTTACACAGTCCAGCCTTGTTGTGATTACTGTTTAATAATATATGTTTTTCTATCCATTTACTTTCGATATATTTGTATGTTGCTGCAGGCATACTTCAGAGAGATTGCAGGTCTGTTTCCACACTGCCATATTGAAGCTAATATTACAATAAAGCAAGTCACACAAATTTTTTCATTTCCTGGTGCATATAAAAATTATGTTTATACTATACTGTAGGCTGTAAGTCTGCAATGGAATTTTGTGTAAAAATGTACACACCTGAATTTTAAAATACTTTATTACTTTAAAAATGTTGATTTTCATCTGAATCTTTAGCAAGTCATAATCTTTTTGCTGGTGGAGGGTTTTCCCTCCATGTTAATGGCTACTGATTGATCACGGTGGTGGTTGCTGAAGGCTGGGGTAGCACTAGCAATATCTTAAAACAAGACAACAGAAGTTTGCCACATTGATTGACTCTTCCTTTCTAGAAAGATTTCTGTGTAGCATGTGATGCTGTTTGAAAGCATTTACCCATAGCAGTACTTCTTTCATAATTGGAGTCAGTTCTCTCAAACCCTGACACTGCTTTATCAACTAAGTTTATGGAACTAAGTCTAAGTCCTTTGTAGTTATTTTTTAAAATGTTCATAGCATCTTCACCAGATATAGACATCTTCTCAAGAAACAACTTTCTTGGCTCATCCATAAGAAACAACTCTTACCCATTCATGTTTTGTCATGAGATTGCAGCAATTCAGTCACATCTTCAGAGTCCACTTTTAGTTCTCTTGCTATTTATACCACATCTGCAGTTATCTCCTCCACTGAAGTCTTGACCCCTCAAAGTCATTCATGAGAGTTGGAATCCGTTTCTTCCAAATTCCTGTTAATGTTGATATTTTGACTTCTTAACATGAAACACAGATGTTCTTAATAGCATCTAGAATAATGAATCCTTTCCAGAAGATTTTCATTTACTTTGCTCATATCCATCAGAGGAATCACCATCTGTGGCAGCAATAGTCTTATGAAACATATTTCTTAAGTAATAAAATTGAAAGTTGAAATTATTCCTTGAACCATGTGCTGAAGAATGGATTTTGTGTTAGCAGTCATGAAGACAATGTTCATATTTTTGTACTTCTCCATCAGAGCTCTTGGGTGACCAGATACATCGTCAATGAACAGTAATTATTTTGAAAGGAATCTTTTTTTCTGAGCAGTAGGTCTCAATACTGGGCTTAAAATATTCAATAAACCATTTTATAAACAGATGTGCTGTCATCTAGTCTTTGTTGTTCCATTTATAAAGCATAAGAGTAGATTTAGCATAATTCTTCACGATCCTGATTTTCAGAATGATACATGAATACTAGCTAAAACTTAAAATCACCAGTTGCATGAGCCCCTAACAAGAGAATCAGCTTTGAAGCTTTTAAGCCAGGCATTGATTTCTTCTCTCTAGCTATGAATGTCCATGATGGCATATTTTTCTAATAGCCATTTCATCTACAATGAAAATTTGTTATTACATATAGCCATCTTCATCATCAGTCTTAGCTAAATCTTCAGGATAACTTGCTACAGCTTCTACATCATCATTCGCTGCTTCATCTTGCACTTTTATGTTATAGAAATGGCTTCTTTGCTAAACCTTATGAACCAGTCTCTGGTAACCTCTAACTTTTCTTTTATATCTTCCTTATCTCTCTCAGCCTTCTTAGAATTAAAGAGAGTTAGCACCTTGCTCTGGATTAGGCTTTGGCTTAAGGAAATGTCATGGCTAGTTTGATCTTCTGTTTATCCCACTGAAACATTTTCCTTATCAGCAATAAGGCTGTTTCACCTTCTTATCATTTGTGTGTTCAGTGGAGCAGCACTTTTAATTTTCTTCAAGAACTTTGCCTTGGCACTCACAGCTTGGCTATTTGGGGCAAGAGGACTAGCTTTTATCCTGTCTTGGTTTTCAACATGCCTCGTTCACTAAGATTAATCATTTGTAGCCTTTGATTTAAAGTGAGAGATATGCAGCTAACTCTTCCTTATATTTGAAATGCTTAGAGGCCATTGTAGGTTATTAATTGGCCTAATTTCAGTATTGTTGTGTCTCAGGGAATAGGGAAGCCTGAGGGGAGGCAGAAAGATGGAGGAATGGCTAGTCAGTGTAGTAGTCAGAACAAACACATTTATTATATTTGCTATCTCATATGAATACAGTTCATGGTGCCCCAAGACAATTATAATAGTAATACCGCAGATCACAGATCACCATAAGAGATAAAATAATAATGAAACATTTGAAATACTGTGAAAAGTACCATAATATGACAGAGACATAAAGTTGAACACATGCGTTTGGAAAAATGGAACTGATAGACTAGCTTGATTTAGGGTTACCACAAACCTTAAATTTGCAAAACATGTAACATCTCTGAAGCACAATAAAGCAAAATGCAATAAAGTGAGGTGTGCCTGTATGGAAGGCTAAACATAATGTATTTAAAGTGCATCTCTTACAGTCAGCAAATAATTGGGTCTTGCTTCATTATTCTTCCTTTCTGTCTATATCTTTTCTTTTCTTTTTTTTTTAAGATGGAGTCTTGCTTTGTCTCCCAGACTGGAGTATAGTGGCATGATTATAGCCCACTGCAGCCTGAATCTTCCAGGCTCAAGCAATCCTCCTACCTCAGCCTCCTGAGTAGCTGGGACTACAGGCATGCACCACCATGCCTGGAGACAGGGTTTCACCATGTTGCCTGGGCTACTCTCAAATTCCTGGACTTAAGCAGTCCACCCACCTCAGCCTCCCACAGTGCTGGGATTATAGGCATGAGCCACTGTGCCCTGCCCTCATCTGTATCTTTTAATTGTAGTCGATGATTGTGTAATATTTGATATATTAATCACATGATTGGATATAAGGGTAACTTTTCCTGTTTGTTTTCTGCTTATTTTCTCTATTATTGTTTATCTGTTTCTCTTGCCTGTCTTCCTTTGGGTTAATTGTGTGCTTTTTAAAAAAACTTCCTTTAATTTATATATTGATTTCTTTATGATATCTTTTCACATCCTTTTTTCAGTAGTCATGGTAAGGATTACAATGTACATCCTTAAATGTTCAGTGTACTTGGGAGTTACTATACTACTTAACTCATATAAAATGTAAGACTTGTGTGTATATATAGGTCCATGTCCTTTATGCTATAATTGTCATGCATACTATATCTATATATATATAGATATATAGATATATTATAAGCCATAATACCATAATTTTTGCCTTAAATAATCTAGTGTGTTTTAATGAAACTAGGAGAAAAGATAGAGCTTCATTTGATCTTAGCCAAAAGCCTGAGAAGCAATTTAAAAAATAGAGCTTACTGTTTGCTATTCCCATTGTTCCTTATTTCTCTTTCAATATTAGAGTTTTCTTGTATCATTTTTCTTTTCTGTTCTGCTAAATTTTGTTTAACATTTGTTGTAGTGTAAGTTAGCTAGTGATGATTATCTTAGCTTTGATACTTCTGAAAACTTCTTTACTTTTTCTTCATTCTTGGATACTATTTCACTAGATAAAGAATTCTGTGTCAGAAGTTTTATTTTTCAGTATTTTAATGATGTCATTCCACTGTTTTCTCTATTTTTAATGATGTCAGTCAATTTATATTATTGTTTCCCTGTACCTAATATGTTGTTTTCTCTGTATACTTGCAGAATTGTATTTTCACTTTTGATGTTCAGCACTTTGATCATGATATTCATAGACGTGGTTTTCTTTGCATTTATCCTGCTGAAAATTCACTGAGATTCTTGAATCTTGAACCTCTTGAGTCAAAAACAGTGTATGTCTTTAACCAAATTGGGGTACTTTTTAGCAGCTATTTCTTCAGATTTTTTTCTGCCATATTCCCTCTCCTCCACTTCTGAAACTCTAAGTACATTGTATTAATTACTTTGATATTATTCCATAGGTACCTCAGGTGCTTTTTAATTCCTCTTTTAATATTTTCTCTCTCTTCTTCGAATTGGATAAATTCTATTGAACTTTATCTTATATGCATTTCTTTCTGTCAGCTGTAATCTACTGTGACACACATCTAGTAATATTTTATTTCTGATATTTTATACTTCTAGAATTTCTATTTGATATTTTTATAGTTTCCATTTATCTATCATTATTTTTATTTATCCATTTGTTACAAATGTATTTTATTTTGTGCTTTTGAGCATGGTTAGAATTGCTGTTTTAAAATTCTTGGTTGCAAAATTAAATATGTGAATTTTCTTGGTCTCTATTGAATATAAGTCACACTTTCTTGAGTTTTTGCATGTCTAGTAATTTTGAATTATATAGTAAACATTGTGAATAATACATTGTAGGCATTTTGGGATTCTGTTATATTGCTATGAATATATTGTTATTATGGTGGTGGTAGTAGTGGTATTGGTGTATGTGTTCAGCAGGGAAGTTACATTTCTAGACTCACCTGTAAACTTTAAACTCCTCTTCAGTGACAGCACCTAGAATGTCTTTTTATTTCTTTTTGCTTTAGTGGGATTTCATGCCTTTCATTCCATACAAGAAGAACTTAAGGGTTAGTAAAAGATTTGAGGAAAGCCATATGCGATGGCACTTGTTATTTCAGCTGCTCGGGAGGCTGAGATAGGAAGATCACTTTAGCCTAGGAATTTGAGACAAGCCTGGGCTAGTCTCAAAAAAAAAAAAAAAGGTTTGGGTAAAATTTGTAGACTGAATTTGGGGCTCCCCCTCTTTCTGTTCTGTCCCTTTGGGGATTTCCTTTCTCACTCTGCACCTACTGTGGTTGCCCAAACTCTGGCATCTAGTTTATCAAGGATCTAAGATTATATTTTAGGCCCTCCTCTACCCACTGAATCCTGCCCTTAGGCTAAAACTGTAAAGACAGGAAATCCACCCGCTGGCATTCCCTTCTAAAAGTAGATACTACCTTTTCCAGTTTCAGTCTGATTTTGATCAGTCTTCAGTGCTTTCATATACTTGTGTTTTTTTTAAATCTATTCAAAGCTTATACGAATTTCAGCTATTGTACTCTCCAGCTCATTCAGTAGCTAAAACTATGGTAACAAAATGTTACCTAAAAGACCTCTTCAGTTAATTTGATTCACAAAGTATATGAGAAAGAGTTGTAATTAACCTAGTGATATGTATACATAAATTAATTTTTATAAGGTTTTAGAAATTCTTGACATTTTTCTCTGTATATTTAAACATTTCTCTCCTGATCTTGTTGAAAACTATTAAATTGGAGTTACTTTACAACAAAAGTTTTCCTGAGGAAAGTATTACCCCCGTCAATGTCTGTATTCTCTTTAATTTGAAATTAGTGGCATTGGAATTAATAATGTTCCACTTTAGAAGCTTTAATTATTTTTCTATTCATTCATAAACTTCTTTCTTTATTCAGACTTTTGCTATATTTTGAATTTTACTCGCTGGAGACTTCAGCTGTGATGATATAATGTTTCAAGTCATCCTGCATAAAATAGTAAAATCGCTACACTGGCTATGTGTATTACAAGCCAAGAGATTTGATGTATAGTTATATCTGTGATACTGTTGTAGCCTTGGACATGTCCCTTGTTTTCACTTTTTCATCTATAAAATTGGTTAGGAGTTGGAAACATTTAGAATAGGCCATTATTATGTCTCTTCCAGAGATAATAATATATGAATCCTTGACTTTAGTGAACTTCTATTATTTTTTCCTTAAATAACTTTTATGGTTTTAATTAAAGAAAACCTTTTTAAGTCATCTATAAAGAAAACCCCATCAGGCTAACAGCAGACCTTATAGGCTAGAAAATAATGGGATGGCATTTTCAAAGTACTGAAAGAAGAAAAATCTGTCATCCAAGAATTTTGTATATAGTAAGATTAAGCTTCATAAATGAAGGAGAAATAGCTATTCCCGGACAAGCAAACACTGAGGGACTTCATCACACTAGTCTGACCTCACATGAAATATTCAAAGAAGTCCTAAACATGGAAACAAAAGGTTAATATTCACCATCATACAAAGACACAAAAGTATAAAATTCACAGGTCTTATAAAATATCACACAAAGGAGGAAGAGGCAGGAATCAAAATGGCAATTTGGCAGAATTCCATTAAACCACAAAGAGAAAAAGAAGCAAAGAACTTACCTAACAACTAGAAAATAATACAATATGACAGGAGCAAAACCTCACATATCAATATTAACCTTGACATAAATGGATTAAATGTTCCACTTAAAAAATGTAGATTAGTAGAATGGATAGGAAAGAAACACATGATTTAACTATATGTTGCTTACAAGAAATTCACTATACCTATAAAGACATATATGGACTGAAAGTGAAAGGAAGAAAAAGGTATTTCATGCAGATAGAAAGCAAAAGTGAGCAGCAGTAGTTGTACTTAGATAACAAAGACTTTACATCAAAAATAGGAAAAAAGACAAAGAAGGTCATTGCATAATAATAAGGAAATCAATTCAGCAAGAGTCTATAACAATTCTAAGTATATATGTACACAATACTGGAAGACTCAGATTCATGAAATAAATATTACTAGGCCTAAAACAAATATTACTAGACCTATTATTAGACCTAAAGAGGTAAACAGCAATACAGTAATAATGGGCAACTTCAACACCCCACTGACAGCATTAGTCAAATGATTGAGACAGAAAGTCAACAAAGATATATTGGACGTAAATTGGATTTTAGACCAAAGGGACTTCAACAATCATTTACAGAACATTCTACACCTACAGAATATGCATTCTTCTTATTAGCACATGGAACATTTGCCAAGATAGATATCACCTGTTAGGCCACAAAACAAGTCTTAAAAGATTTTTAAAATCAAGTATCTTCTCAGACCACAGTGGAAGAAAACAGTAAACAATAACAAGAGAAACTTCAGAAAGCATACAGATACATGAAAATTAAACAACATGCTCTGGGATGATTGTGGGATTAATGAAGAAATTAAAACAGAAGTTAAAATATTTTTTGAAATAAATGAAAATGGAAACACAGCACACCAAAATCTGTGCTATACAGCAAAAGCAGTGCTTAAGGGAAGTTTGTGGCATTAAATGCCTATAAAACAAAAAAGCGGAAAGATCCCAAAGTAATGACCTATCATTCTGTCTCAAGGAATTAGAAAAGCAAGAAAATGCCAAACTCAAAATTATCAGAAGAACAGAAATAACAAAGATCTGAGCCGAGCTAAATAAAAATAAAAATTAAAAAATTACAAAAGATCAAGGAAATTAAAGTTCTTCAAAAAGATAAACAAAATTGGTAAATTGCTAGCTAGACTAACCAGGAAGAGAGAAGATTCAAATAAACAAAACCAGAAATGAAAAAGGAGATATTACAACTGATACCACAAACATACAAAACATTTTCAGAGACTATTATGAAAAATTATACACTCATAAACTAGAAAATCTGGAAGAAATTGATAAATTCCTAGAAATATAGAACCTCCCAAGATTGAACCCAGAAGAAATAGAAATCCTGAATAGACCAATAACAAGTAGCAAGATTGAATCAGTAATTTAAAAATCTCCTAACAAAAAAAAAAAGCTCAGTACTAGATGGATTCAAAGCCAAATATGTGCAAAGAACTAATACCAGTCCTCCTGAACCTGCCCCCAAAAATTGAAGAGTAGGAAATTCTTCATAAGTAATTCTACAAGGTCATTACCATCCGGATACCAAAACCAGGCAAGGACACAACAAAAACAGGAAACTATAGACCAGTATCCCTGATGAACCCAGACACCAAAATCTTCAACAAAATATTAACAAACCAAATCTAATAGCATATCAAAAAGATAATTACCATGATCGAGTGAGTTTTATACCAGGGATGCAAAGATGGCTCAACATATACAAATCAATAAATGCAATACATTACATAAACAGAATGAAGGACAAAATCATGATTGTCTCAATAGGTACAGAAAAAGCATTTGATAAAATTCAGCATCCTGCATTATAAAAACTCTCAACAAACTAGGCATAAAAGGAATATACCTCACAAAAATATAGGCTGTATACTACAAACCCACAGCCAACATCATACTGAAGGGGAAAAAGTTGAAAGCATTCCCTCAAATAACTGTAACAAGACAATGATGCCCACTTTAACCACTCCTATGAACATAGTACTGGAAGTCCTACAGTAAAGCAGGAGAAAGAAATGAAAGTTATCCAAATTGGAAAAGAAGAAGTAAAATTATCTCTGTTCACTGAAGATATGATCTTATATCTAGAAAAACCTAAAGATTCCACCAAAAACTCTCAGATTTGATAAATGAATTCAAAGTTTGAATATACAAAATCATTGTACAAAAATCAGTACTATTTCTGTTCACCAGTAATCTAGCTGAGAAAGAAATCAAGAAGGCAATCCCATTTAAAGTACTACAAAGAAAATAACAAAATATCTAGTAATACTTAACCAATGAAGTGAAAGATCTCTACAAAGAAAACTGTCAACCAGCAATGACAGTAATTTTAGAGGATATTGACAAATGGAAAACCATCCCATGCTTATGAGTCAGAAGAATTAATATCATTAAAATGATTATACTGCCCAAAGCATCGTACAGATCCAGTGCAATCTCTGTCAAAATACCAACCGCATATTTTACAGAATTAGAAAAAAAATCCTAAAATTTATATGGAACAGAAGAAGTGTCCAAATAGGCAAAGCAATCTTAAGCAAAAACAACAAAGCTGAAGGCATTTCATTTCCTGACTTCAGATTGTACTATGAAGCCATAGTAACAAAACAGCATGGTACTGATATAAAAATAGACACATAGATCAATGGAAGAGAGTAGGTAACCCAGAAATAAAACCATATGTTTACAGCCAACTAATCTTTGCCTAAGTTAACAAGAACATACACTGGGCAAAGGACACCCTCATCAGTAAATGGAGCTGGGAAAGTTGGATCAGCATATGCAGAAGAATGAAACTGGACCCCTATCTCTCACCATAAAAAATCAACTCAGGATGGAATAAAGACTTAAAGATAAGACCTGAAACTATAAAAAATACTCAAACCTGGGGAAAACTCTTCTGGACATTGGTCTAGGTGAAGAATTCATGACTAAGACCTCAAAAGCACAGGTTAAAAAGAAAAATAAGACAATGGGACTTAATTAAACTAAAAAGCTTATGCATGGCAAAAGAAATAAGATAGTGACAGGAGGTCGAGGGAGAAAAATTGCTTGAACCCAGGAGGCAGAGGTTGCAGTGAGCTGAGATTACACCACAGCAATCCAGCCTGGGCTACAGAGTGAGACACCATCTCAAAAAAAATAATGAGCAGAGAACCTGCAGAATGGGAGAAAACATTTGCAAATTATGCATTCAACAGGAGACTGATAGCCAGAATTTACAAGGAACTCGAACAGCTAAACAACAATAACAAAAAGAAAACCAAGTAATCTTACTAAAAACTAGTCAAAGGACATGAATAGGCTTTTTTTTTTTTTAAATAAGACATACCGATGGCCAACAGGCATATAAAGAAATGCTCAACATCACTAATTGTCAGAGAAATGCAAATTAAAACCACAATGAGATATCATTGTATACCAATCAGAATGGCTATTATTAAAAAAAAAAAAGAAGAAAGAAAATAACATGTTGGTGAGAATATGGAGAAAAGGGAACGCACGTATACTGTTGTTGGGAATTTGAATTAGTACAACTTCTACAGAAAACAGTATGATACTTTTTTTTTTTTTTTTTTTGAGTTGGTGTCTGACTCTGTCACCCACCCTGGAGTACAGTGGCATGATCTCACCTCACTGCAACCTCCATGTCCCTGGTTCAAGCGATCCTTTTGCCTCAGCCTCCCGAGTAGCTGGGATTATAGGCGAGCGCCACCACACGTGGCTAATTTTTAAAATATTTTTAGTAGAGACAGGGTTTCACCATGTTGGCCAGGCTGGTCTTGAACTCCTGAACTCTAGTGATCCACGCATGTCTGCCTCCCAAAGTGCTGGGATTATGGGCATGAGCCATCACGCTTGGCCAGTTTGGCTATTTATTAACTAAAAATAAAGCCATCATTCAATCCAGCAATCTCATTACTGGGTATCTAGTCAAAGGAAAAGAAATTATTACATCAAAAAGATACCTCCACTCATATGTTTATTTGAGGCTTTATTCACTTCACCAAACATGCAGTCAACCTATCTAGAAAAACCTGATGAACAGGCGAGGAAAATGTGGCATGTATACACAATGGAATAATATTCCGAAATGGAAAGGAATGGACCAGGTGCAGTGGCTCATCCCTATAATCCCAGCACTTTGGAAGGCCGAGGGAGCTGGATCACTTGAGGTCAGAAATTTGATACCAGCCTGGCTAACCTGGCAAAACCTTGTCTCTACTAACAATACAAAAATTAGCCAGGCATGGTGGATGTGCCTGTAGTCTCAGCTGTTTGGGTGGCCTAGGCATAGGAATCACTTGAACCTGGCTAACAGAAACTGCAGTGAATCGAGATCGCACCACTGTACGCCAGCCTGAGGGACAGAGGAAGACTCTGTCCCGAAGAAAAGAAAAAGAAAAATGAATGAAATCATATTTTTTTTACAGCAACATGGATGGAACTAGAGGCAATTATCTTATGTGAAACAGCTCAGAAACAAAGTCAAATATTGCACGTTCTTATAAATGAGAGCTAAATAATGATTACACATAGAGGCAGAATGTGGAATGATAGACAATGGAGATTTGGAAGGTTGGGAATAGGTAGGGGTAGATGATGAGAAATTACTTAATGGGTAACTATGTTACTCAGGAAATGGATATCCTAAAAGCCCTAACTTTACCACTATGTAATCTGTGTAACGTAATCCCACTTGTACTGCACACATTTATACAAAAAAAAAAAAAAAAAAAAAAGCTTTTTCTAGTTATATAAGAACTACGTTTTAACAATTACCATCTCAGACTTTTAAATGAGAAAATTGCATATGTTTTATACTATATCCTTTGGCCAATGAATGGCCCACCTTCTGATTGGTATACAAGGATATACTATATCCTTTGGCCAATGAATGTGAAAAAAAATTCTCCATGAGGATGAAATTTTGGAGCTATGTGTATAACAGCAAGGTGAAAGATGATACTTCCTTGGCCAGATTATATCAACTTTTGTGATCTGAAAAATGTTAGTAATAATAGTACTATCCTTTCAGTTGCTCTAGTCTGAGATAAGTGTTAATTCTCTGTAAGACTTAAGATTTTACATTTAGCAATAAGATCTAGTTTACCATTATAGATGTGAAAAGAATAAGACACAATTGTATGAGATTCTAGATCCTTCTTAAACATTGACTCTAATAAGGGGAAGGCCAAGAAAGGATAGGACACTTACCCTGCCAAGAACTTTTAACTTGGAAGGAAAAGACTCAGAACAGGATTTGTGACAGATCCAGGGGCAACCTAAGTTTCAGTATAACTTCCTGCACTGCAGGTTAAACTGCTAGAGATTCTGTTCCATGTAAACCAGCAAAGAAAAGGAGAGAGATAAAAGTCAAATCTAGAAAATATATAGAACTCCATATGCTATTTCAGCTTCCAATACCCAGCATCGGTTTCTAGTTGAAGAGATAAAAATACAAAAATGGAAGGATTCAAGAATATAGTGTGAATGCAGCCAAGAGGAAGAGGACCTGACATATGGAGAACTTTTCCAAACAACTAATAATTTTCTTAAAGAAATACAGTTTAGTTCCCAGAGAGATTTCTGCAAACACTTTATAAACAAGACTGGATATTTTGTCAAATATTTGGGTTTAGTTTTTGAAAATTTAAAGAATATCCTAAAATGTGGGCCTAATCATGATGCTAAAGATGGTGATGTATAATACTCTTCACATGTGTTTATAGCAGATACAGGATTATTAGTAACAAATATGTACATTTTATGTTAATTCTTCTGAAACAATTTTGAAGAATATTATGCTAGAATCACTGTTATATTAAAAATTCTAAACTTGGGATACCTTTTAAATTTGAACAGATTAGCACCTTGATAAAGGACTAGATGTTGACAGATGAAAGTAATGTGAAGATACTTGTTGAGGTGGAAAAAAAACTGGGATTATAACATTTAAAGGCTTGCTTCCAAGCAAGTACAAAAGTGCACCTAGTACTTTCATTATGCTAATGTTAGCAGCTGCTGAATTATGGCAGATGCACCTGAAATTGGCAAAATGGAAACTAATGACATTTTTCACAAAATTCAATACTTTTATTTTACCATACATTAATGTCACCTTTTTGGCAAAAAAATAGCATGATTCAACCAGACTGGTGTATGTGTCTCCATGTCTTACAAATGGCAGTCACAAGGTTTTTCTAACTTATGCTTCTGTCTTAGTCCATTTGGGCTGCTATAACAAAATCCTGTAAACTGAATGACTTATAAACAATAGGAATGTATTTCACACAGTTCTGGAGGCCGGGAAGTCCAAGATCCAGACACTGACAAATTCAGTGTTTCATGAAGGCTCACTTCCTGGTTGATAGGCAGTCATCTGTTCACCCAAACCTCACATGGCAAAAGGGGTGAGTGGTCTTTCTGTGATCTCTTTTATAAAGGGACTAATTCCATCCATGAGGACTCTACCCTCATGGTTCAATAAATTCCCAGAGGCTTCTTATCCTAACACCATCCCTTTGTGGGCTCAGATTTCAACGTACAAATTTTAGGGGAACACAAAGATTTACCATAGTAAACCTCCTACTTCAGTGTTACCAAATCCTATTTAATTTCCATGGTAGAGGTTCTGAGAGATTTTGACCAACATATTCCATACCAAAACCAAATCTATTTGAGGAGGCAAAGTAAAAGTATTATCTCTATTGACCATACAGAAAGTAAATGAAAAATAAACCAATTTGTGAAGATAAAAGAGTGAATTTAGAAGATGCCATAGAGGGACATACAGGAAGGACTTCTATGGGATACTCACGACTCTTGATATCTCTCTTTCTGTATTTCCACCTGAGTTTCACTGGAAGACTTAGTTTATATTCCAAATCCAACTAAATATTTGCATGCATTCTCACAAGTGTATAGAATGCCTCAACCTAGTTCACAAGTATCTGTTACACTCGCAGGTGAACAAATGAGTTTGTATTAGTCATATTCATATTATAGAGCAGAGTAGACTCGCAGAAGAGTCTTTACCCTCATCTGGGGACCCAATAATGGCATTTATTCTAGGTATCTGGTAATTGTATCTATTCTAATATTTTCCAACTGAAGCAAAAAAATTGAAATGATAATTGAGAAAGCATTCAAAGAAACCCTGTGCATTTTCATATTGGTGCCAAAGTGAGAGTCAAGAGAATTTAATCTGTGTTATTATGGGCATGGCAAATATATTATTTTGAGTATTGTTGGAATGAAGCTGAGAAAGGCACCCTAGAGTAAGTTTGTATTAAACTTGTTAAAATAACAAAAATAATCAAGATCTGTTTTGTTTTATATTTTAAGTATTATTTCAGGTTCGGCTTAGATAATTAGCAAATACACTTGAGGGATTTTTAAAATTATTATACTAGTTTATAATAGGAAAAGCATGCACATGATATAGAAAGTGTATTTTAAAACTGTAGAAGGACATGCAATGAAAAGTAAGTTTTCCTCTAACCCCTGTCCTCTGACCACCCATTTACCCTCCAAAAGATAAGGACTGTTACTTGTTTTTGGTTACCCTTGTGGAAATGTTCTGTCCTTATATTAGTATATAATAGTCAGCCTTTTTTCAAACAAATGGTAATATAGTGCCACCTGGTCAGATACCTTGCATGTCATTTCACATAATGTCTTGGAGATAGCTCCATAGGAGTATATAGAGAACTGCCTCATTCTTTTCAGTGGTTGCGATGGTTTCTGTTTCTTTGAATGGATGTATCGTAATTTATATAACCAATCCCTCCTTGATGAACATTTAGTACTATAAGTATCCTTACGTATATATATTATTTTGTACCTCTGCAATATATTGGTAGGATAAATTCTTAAAGATGAAATTGCTGAGTCAAAGAGATTGTTCCTTTTCGTTTTGATAAGATTTTGCCAAATTGCTATCCATAGAGGTTGCTTCCATAGAGCTGTATTGCCTACAAAGAATTAGGAGAATAAAAATGATAATTATCAGAAAAATTATAGTAATTATCAGAAAAACCAATATTAATTTTGTGACTATAAATGACCTGTAGACCCCAGTTAAAGTAATATGCAAGTTGATTCTTTAATGTTGATGATCTGGTATCTGCCACCTACTGTACTTTGAAGTAAATGACATTACCATTTCAAAAACATAGAGGTCCTGGTTTTAACACTTAATTTAAATAACCTAATACTATTAATAGCTAACATTACCCAGGAGGCTGAGGTAGGAGGATCACTTGAGCCCCGCAGTTCAAGACCAGTCTGGGCATCATAGCAAGACCCTGTCTCTAAAGAAATTAATCTTTTTGGCCAGGTGCAGTGTCTCATGCCTGTAATCCCAGAACTTTGGGAAGCCTAGGCAGGTGGATCACAAAGTCAGGAGATCGAGACCATCCTGGCCAACATGGTGAAATCCCATCTCTACTAAAAGTTCAAAAATTAGCTGGGTGTGGTGGCACATGTCTGTAATCCCAGCTACTTGGGAGGCTGAGGCACAAGAATCGCTTGAACCCAGGAGGCAGAGGTTGCAGTGAGCCGAGATTGCACCGTTGGACTCCAGCGCGCCATTGCACTCCAGCCTGGTGACAGAGCGAGACTCCGTTTTTAACACAGAGGGAAAATTAAAATTAATCTTTGCCTTTAGTCTCAGCTACTTAGGAGGCTGAGGCCAGAGGATCACTTGATCCCAGGAGTTTGAGGCTTCAGGGAGCTGTGATCTCACCACTGCACTCCAGCCTAGGTGACAAAATGAAACATCATCTCTTTATAAAAAATAAAACAGTTTCCTAGCATGTGTCAGGCATTGTTCTAAGTGATTTATGTATTTCAACTTAATTTTCACAGCAGTTCTACGAGCAATTATAATTGTTTTCCCAACTTACAGGTGAGGAAACCGAGGCCTGAGATATTATGTGTTTTGGCAGAGCCTAGTACCTTATCTAGCCCTATAAGTTATTTTGAAAAATCATGCTAAACACATGTATACACATCTATAATTTGTGTGTGTGTGTGTGTGTGTGTGTGTGTGTGTGTATACATATATATATATATATATATATATAATTGTACTTTAGGTTCTGGGGTACATGTGTAGAACATGCAGGATTGTTGCATAGGTACATACATACATGGCAATGTGGTTTGCTGCCTCCATCCCCCCATCACCTATATCTGGCATTTCTCCCCATGTTACCCCTCCCCAACCTCCCTACCCTCTGCTGTTCTTCCCCTATTCCCCCCAAACAGACCCCAGTGCGTGATGCTCCGCTCCCTGTGTCCATGTGTTCTCATTGTTCAACACCCGCCTATGAGTGAGAACATGTGGTGTTTGATTTTCTGTTCTTGTGTCAGTTTGCTGAGAATGATGGTTTCCAGATTCATCCATATCCCTACAAAGGATACGAGTTCATCGTTTTTTTATGGCTGCATAGTATTCCATGGTGTATATGTACTACATTTTCCTTATCCAGTCTATCATTGACGGCATTTGGGTGGGTTCCAGGTCTTTGCTATTTTAAACAGTGCTGCAATGAACATACGTGTGCTTAAGTTGGTATTCACACTCTCATTGCAAATAATCCTTCTCTTTATTGTATCTTTTTGTGCTTGCAAACCTGCCTTTTACAGATGAGGCAAATTAAAACAAAGTTGTTGGTTTGGTATTTTTTGTCCTGAGATACCTAGAAAATTAGAAACCAAGTTGACATGGTGTTTTATGACAATCCCAGGTATGATAAATGAATGTATAGCAATTTTACATTTTTCATTTTAAGTTTATGACCCTCAAGTTGTTTCAGAAATGTGCCCAAGAAGCTCCTAAGAAACATTTATAATAATGTTTAAATGTTTTTTTAAAAAAAACAATAACTTCCTGTGGTTCTTTCAGTAAGCTCTCATGACACTTTTTATCTGCAGGCAAGTGGCTGTATTCTCCTGTGTCTTGACATGCAGGCTTAGGTGAAATATTGTGGGCATAAAAATTGCATTTGGTAGGTCTGCGAGGAAGGGGTCATGTAAAAGTCATCTTTGATTTGTTAATGGAATTTTTTTTTAGATGTAGTATATGGCAATAGTGATGTGCATCCTAAGGGAAAAAATGGTCTCTTTTATAAAAGTTTATTTTCATATTTATAAACTGTAGTTCTGTTGTGTGTTTTTGATTTAGTAACAATTTATGTGTTTTTCTGTCACAGAGCACTGCAGCCTGTGGTGTTGAGGCTCACAGCAATGCCATCCAGCCCTGCCACATCAGAGAGGCCATTCGACGCTACAGCCACAAGATTGGCCCACTTTCTCCATTCACAGTACGTAATAACAGAGTTATAAAAAGTTATATTTATAATATGAAAGAATTTTGATTTTCAAGTGGTCAAATGAAGAAGCAATGGAATTGTTGAAAGCAATTTGTGGTGACTGTAATTTTGTTGTATAAAAGTGGCATAATTCTCTTGGGAAGTAAAAGTCATTTTCGTCTCTTTGGAAGGACACTTTTTTCCCTACAAAATATTATTTTCTTTCAATTACAAATTAAGTTTTTTTTGTTGTTGTTGGGGCTTACAGTTTCTATTTTTCAAAGCTTAAGTTTATAAAACGTTATTCTCAAATTATATGTATCCAAATATTGCTAGAAGCACTTTATATTTTAAAATTGGTTAGATTGGCATTACCACTTCTATCAGATATCCTTCTCCTAAACATACTTTTAGTTGGAAGAAGAAGAGATATTTCTTTACTGGCTTTGAACTAGGCTAAAATGCAGACAGCCTTTTACATCTTCAAATGATTTGAAAACTTATAATCAGGGTTTTGTGTTGTTTTAATGGGGAATTAAACACCTGATATTTCAACAGCCTAAAGAAAATGTGTGCAGGTGTGTGTGTTTTAATTAAATGTTCATTTTGTGGCCCTTAAAAAAAAAATCCTTATTTGTGTCAAGAGAAGTTTCTTCAAGTCCTACTCTGTTTATAAGGAACTAGTTCAACAGAAAGTAAAGTTTGATATATATAACTGAGGAATAGTCAGATTTACTTTTTTTATATTGTATTTTAAGCTAATGAAAATGTATAATATTATACATAAACAAATGAGTAAATAAATAAAAAGTATTATATAATATGTTTTTACCTAAAAATGGATTTTACTTTTCATAAAAGCCATGATTTTGTCTATATTATCTTTTTTCCTTATGTTTGGTTAAGAGAATGCTTTCTTTTCATTCTTTGTTTTTATTAGTTGTTGTTAATTCTATAGATAGAGTCTCTGAGTCTCTGCATAAGAGCAAGAACGTGGTTTATAAATACATAAGAAGCTCTGTGATGGTGATACTTTTCACTTTTAATATTTAAAGTTTATGTTATATAAGAACATGATTTTAATATTGCTGGTCCTTTTGCATGAATGTTATGAGTCTTATAATTTAAAAGGAATAGTTAAATCAAGTTTCTTTTACATAATGGGTGAAGCTGTTTTAAATGATAGGCCAAAGGGAAGATGAATATGAAAAATTATGAATGAGAAAAATAAGAGATAATTGGAAATAAGATTTTAAAAACCAACTGAATTTGAAAAAAGCATCTTATAATGAAAGATTAAAAATATCAAATCCGTGGTTGCCTATCAAATAATGACTAAAGGTTGAAACAATGGAAGAGAAAAAGAAGAAAAAAGAGGCAGTGCTTGATAATAATCTAGAAGCAATTAAAAGATAGCAAAGAGAAACATGATTTTTGAGAAGTAACCTAAAATGGTAACTAAAAGTAATAAATAAAATTACATAAAGGAAAATGTATCCAATACAAGGAGAAAACCTCCTAATCATGAAGTCTGCATTATTTCCTCAAAAAGAAGTGGTAGCTGCTTCACTCTTCAAATTTTTTGTTCTTAAAGTAGACTGATCACTTGAGAGCCATCTTGGTTAATGACATTATTTATAGACGTGTGTATGCACATCTTTTCCCCCACATCCAACCTGGTACGTAAGTTATTGCTGCTTTTACAATCTAAGACTGTAGTATTAGTATATGATCAAAAATGTACTTTAAGCTAGGTTCAGCTATTGTCTAAGCTAATTTTTATTCAGTAAACATAAAGAATGGGCTTTTATAAACTGATGACACAATTTTCAAATGCTTAATTTAAATATATCTGGAAAATAAAACAAGCCATGATCTGGAAGGTTCCATTAGCCACTAGTAGAGCAATCAAACAAAGTCAATGCAGATGGTAACAGACTCGACCCCAAGGGGCACCCAAGGTGTTATCGCTCCTCAGAAGGGCACCCCCACCTGGAAAGGTTTGCTCCATTATCTACAGCTATGAGAATTTGCCCAAACTACAAGAGTGAATATGCCTGCACTTTTTTTTTTTTTTTTTTTTTTTTTTGAAATGGAGTCTTGCTCTGTGGCCCAGGCTGGAGTGCAGTGCTGCGATCTCAGCTCACTGCAACTTCCACCTCCCAGGTTCAAGCAATTCTCCCTGTCTCAGCCTCCTGAGTAGCTACAATTACAGGCGCCTGCCACCACACCCAGATAATTTTTGTAATTTTTAGTAGAGATGGGGTTTCGCCATGTTGGCAAGGCTGGTCTTAAACTCCTGACCTCAGGTGATCCGCCCACCTCAGCCTCCCAAAGTGCTAGGATTACAGGTATGAGCCACTGCACCTGGTCTGCCTATGCTATTTTATATCATGAATAGCATGATCGGGGTGTCACAGTTTCATGGTCTATATTATAATACATAAGTCTACCTTTAGAGTTAAAAATTCTCTTTAAAATGGGATGGATTTGTAGACTGTGTTGTGTCAATAACGTGGCCATCCTGTATTGGCTCCTACAAACCTCCAGCTGCTAAAAAAAAAAAAAGGAGCTCATGGTAGAAACTTACCATGGTTAGGGTTGCTGATGTCCAGTTCCCTAAGGTGCACTCTGAGGAACTGACATGGTTTGGTACTTTAAGCTGCACTGGGGACACTTTGCCACCTAGGCTTTGAGCTGCAGCTCCTAACAGGAGACAAGACATGTGAGCTGCCTCTGTAGTAATCATAGATTGGCACCTATCTTTTCATACAGAAAGGCTGAAGTGACTTGCCTCCAATGTAAAATGTCCTTTGTAAATTAAAATGCCAATGAACAACTAGTTTATATTTATGAAGCACAAAGACTTTGTCTTCATAGCATGTCATTCTGAATCTAGAGTGTTTGGTACATATTTAAATGTAACATCTAATTTAGAATACCCATAACAATGTGTATATATCCAGTTTCCAATAATTTGATATTGTTAGTCAATAGTTTACATGGAAACATAATTCAAATAGCATATTTAAAAATCTGCTTTTAGTGAGTCATCTTTCTGTCTACAATATGACTTCTGAAGTAATTTTATACCAAATGACAAGATCAATTTCAGGCATATAATTCATTATATAAAGAATTGTAAGTGAATTTTTTGCCTTAGGAATTGTTTAAAATGATAGAAGAAAGGAATACTTAAAAGCCATGTTAGCTGGAGAAGAGGGAAAAGAGTATAAACAATGGTTTGAATTGTAGTAGCTCCTGGGTAGGAAATATACAGGGAGAGTGGCATAAACATCAGTCACCTGCCGCAAACCTGTGAACACCACATTCACGAGTGCTGTGGAGACACTCGCCATCCATCCCCACTCAGCAGTTAACAACAGTACTCTCTTTGGCATATTGGTTATCATTGGTGATTTGTTTCTTTTCTGTATTCTCATTTATTCTCAATCCTATATGGAAGAAAAGAGAAGGTATCATACCTTCTTAAGTAATTTTCCTAAGTCAAGCTATTAATTAGATTAAATTAAATTAAACCAGAGCTAAGGGTCAGGCCTTCCAACCCCTACCTTCAAACTCTTTCTTCTGAAATACACACTTTTGCAGCTGTCCCCACCCTACCTCGCTCTAAAGAACCTTTAGAGAAACTAATTTGACTTTTTGGCTTCTTGTTTATTTTTCTTAAGTAATTCTAAACATCACTTCAGATTCTCTGATCTGCAGTATTCTAGAGTGCTTTTGCAACCTAGAATGTCCTAAGTGATTTTGATGCTTGCCATCTTATATTGTTTTTATTCATAGTAGTTCATAATATGTGAAGTTACATTGTGTGGTGATTAAGAATTTTGGTCCTGGAGCTAAATGGCCAGGATCCAGATCCCAGCTCTGCCACCTACAAGCTGAGTAGCCTTACACAGGTTTCTTCACTTCTTTATGGCTGTTTCCCCATCTCTAAAGTGAGGATATTAGATTATACTTCATGACAGGATTTAAGAAGAACTGTAAACTTAATTAACATGTAATGAGCGCTTAATAAATTATGTTAGTAATTGTGGAAGTCGTAGTAGCTATGGTGTATTTTTTAAGAGAGAGAAAGAAATAATACAAAGTAAGTGGAAACCATTCCACTCAACCACACTCAAATGCATATGCCCATACACACACATGTGTACAACACAGAGGCTATGTGGCCTTACTCTGTAATCCCAGAAAAAACTAAAAATTTAAATAATAATGTATTTTGTTTATAGACTACTAGATTATACCATTAAAATTTGAATACCATTTAAACATCATTGTTCCTAAAAATAAATGTTCATTTTTACTTTTTGGATTAATAATGGTTAAAGAACATTATTGGTTTTTTTAATCACTGGACATCATAAATAAGTTAGCAACTGAGTGTACACAGTTACCACCCGATTTTTTGCATACCAGCTAGATTTTGCATACCAGCTCTCTGGAACAGAAATCTAAAGAACAAAAAATGGGTGACCTCATTTATAAAGTTCTTCAGTTTCATTGTTTGTGACTTTACATATTTATATAAGTTATTGAAAAGGTTTTCAGAAATTGATGAATATTTCAAAGTTAATACATTTTTTAATTACTGGGCTTATTTTTCTCAACTTTTAAAGTTTCTTCAGTTTACTGATTATGAAAGAAATGCTAGTATGTTAGAAATTATGAAGATATAGAAAAGTAAAGAATAAACTTACATCCTGGAGATAACTACTGTTAATATATCACTACCTTTTCATTCTGCCCTTTTTCTTTGTATATACATATTAATAATTTAGCAAAATTGAGATTATTCTGATATTGCAACTTAACATTTTATAGTATATTATGTAGTCTTTAAAACATGATTTTAATAGCTTCGTAGTATACTTTATACATCTAACTGTACCTTTATTCACTTAACCATTCCATTTTGTTCTTTATTTAGGTTATAAATAGCAATAGTGGATATTTTTGTATGTAAATATTTATGCATCTATCTGGTTGTTTCCTTATGAGAGATTACTAGAAGTGAAATTCCTGGAGCGAAGGATCAATCCTTTTAAATTTCCTGATAATCTTGCCAAAATAATTCTTAGAAAACATAAATGAATTCATAATTGTATAAGTAGTATATGAGAGCATCTACTCAAATCAGCATTGAATATTATCAGTTTTATTTTTGTCATTTTCCAGGCAAAAATAAGGTAGCAATTATAGCAACCAATATTTATTGAGCACTCGTGCATCATGCACTGCACTGTACTAACTCGCCTCACAACTACCTTACCGAGTAGAAACTATTGTTATTTTATGGCTGAGAAAACTAACAGACTGTAACTAGGCTTCCCAAGTTCACATACAGCTAGTGCGTCATAGCATATTTTTGTTTTAATTTGTATTTGATAACTAATGATTTTGACCATTTTTATATATTTACTAATAATTTGTATTTCTTTGAATTTTGATCATGTCTTTGCCATTTTTTATAGGACATTAGATTTACTTGTATGAATCTACTGTATTCTTAATTATTTTTATTCAACTATAATTCTACATTTTCATCTAATATATGGTATGAGAGCTTCTTTAATACAAGAACTAAATATCAAAATATGCCACTCAATTAAATGAGTATCCCGTTCCTATTTATTAGGATTGTTTTATTTATCTTCTATTAAATTACTACAAGTGTATCTCGGGTCTTTCTGTTTTCTGTATTTTCCAAAAATATTGGTAATATTTTGTATGTACTATCTGAATATATAAAGAATACAATATTTAGGAAGGGCATCATGGTCTAAAAATAGGTGTAACAAAGATTTAAATGAATTGTCCCATCAGAAAATTTGTTGGCATTTGTTTGAAGAGCATTTTTTTCACAACCTAAAACTTAAAATGCTTTTGAATGGTAATGGTTTTAACAAAAACATTCTTAGAATTTACTTGTTCAGGTTTAGAAGTAAAAAGCTAAAATTTTTATGATTAGAGCATTTGTTTTTTTGTCTCAGGGAAAATACTCTGAGGAGTAGTCTAGTGTTCTCTTAAGTCACAGGGAAGGTGGTCAGACGTGTTTTATCTAGATCCTCACTGTTTACAAGCAGTAGGTGGTACCCATGGTTACTTACTCTGAAGCTCAAGCCTAGCTCACAATGGGAAGTGCTGTAAATTGCTGATATAAACCCAAGTCTGTAATTTTGAAAGCCAGAGAAGGGAAACTGTGTTCACTGCGTGTGATGACATAATCCCATCTGTAATGCGTAAATCTATTTTAGTTTCTCCTGATACTCAGAATAGAAAAATGTTAACCCTCTGAACTTGCATGTTATCAGGTAACTTTCTGTTGAACTAGAATAGTGAGACGATAAAATTGCTTATTTAAGCATGGTCATTAACCTGAATAATACCTTAAGTGCATCTGTAGAAACAAGTCTCTTTAGTCTTTACTCAGCTGCCTTAAATTGAGACAGAATCATAGCATTTTAAAGCTGGAGAGGACTTGAGCCAACCAGTTAGTCTGGACCGCCGAGCTTTGTGATGTACCCAAAGACACTTTGCAAGTGCATGACAGAACTAACCCAGCCTCTTGACTCTCAGATACTGTGGCCATTTACTTTGATGTAAGTGTATTAGAGGGTGCTGGAGATGTATTCATATCATTAATTTAGGGATGTTCATAATGGACTAATAGGGATCAAAAACATGAAAAATTTTTAAAGAATTCCTCACATTAAACATTTAAAAACAAAAGTGGCATGGCAGATTGTTTTGACTCTTTTGATCTAGAATTTCATATTTGCAAATATTTATGTCATGAGCACATTAGATTTGTCTGCATCTTATGTGTTCAACCTGGAAAATTAAATGTCACAAAATATTAGAATAATTTTCAAATATAAATGCCAAGTAGAAATTGGGTGAAACTAAATTATATGTATTTTTACTGGAAGTGAAAGTTTTCTTAATAAATTTTTTGAGAGTACTAAATCTGTTATTACAGAGTAGAGCCCAAAGACGTGTTTAAAACTATAGACCACTGATCCTAAGGGAAAAAATTAACATGTCGCATATTTATCATGTCAGAATAATCTGAAAGTGTTTCCTAGAAAAATATGAAACATTTAATTACTTTTAATTTTAATCACCAGAGCCTTTTCTATGTACAGCAGCTAAATACTCTGTGGCTCACTAATACCATAGGCTTCAATAAATTCTTATTAATCCTACCCATTAAACTTTTGCTTTACAGGTTGGCCTGTATTCTTAACTCTTTAAATGGTTTTATTCTAAAAATACAGCATTTCCTAAACTAAATTCTGTAGAAGACAAGTATTCCAAGAAATATTGTCTGTATTTGTATAAGAAAGATCGACTCTTAAAATTTTAATTCAGTAAGTATAGGTGTACTTCGAGTCAAAGTTATGGATCACAGTTGGAATAGTATATCCATTAATGTTCATTTATTTTTATATATTTTTTAGTTGTGCAGCATTGAAAATGGTTTGATTGAAAATACAGCCATTTTTAATAATGTTCTACATAGGCCTGCAGTAGTCTTGGTGCAAAAGAAATAGTAAAAATTATTTGTTTGAAAATTGTTTCACTAACAATATCTGGCACATGCTTATATTTCTAAACTGGAAAGTGTTTAGAGGGAATCAATATATGGGTTGCTTATCCAGCATAATTCTTCATGGTTTTCTGGCAAATATCTTTTAATGAATCTTAAAACACTATTAGCTACTCAAAGGTGTCACGAAGAAAATCTCTGTCATCTCTTCTCTGACAAATATTTATTAAAGTTTGAGGGTTAAATTTATTTTGCTTTGTCTATTGAATCGATATTTGGTGAACTTCATTTTCCGCTATTGTAAGCATAACATTATGATTCTACATTGCCAAATAGAGTTGGTATGATCATGTTATAAAATTGTTCAAAATTTTTTTTTTAATCGGCAGGCAGATGTGGGGAGAAGGGAGGAGAGGTTTTATCTCATTTAAACTCTGCAGCAATATCTTACCTTGGGGCAGCCAGTACATTTGTTTGTAAGAAATTATTTAGTTCTTTTTTGAAAAATCCTGGTATTATTAACAACTAATGTTTGTCTCTGTGGTATACTATTCAAACACATTTTGCTTTTTTCTGCTTTTACTTTGTATTATTAGTAAATACCTCAAATTTAGTGCATTACAGGACATACATCCTGAGGTGATAGACTTATTTGCACAGTTTTATATAGAGTATATTTGGGCTGCTTTAAATATCAAAAACAAAACAAACCTAAATTCCAAGACATAACTTACTAATCAACAAAACAATTATAAGAGGTTCAAATATAAAACAGTGAATGACATAACCTTTATTTTGAGAAGCACAAAAACTGTGATAGACATTCAAACCAAACATCTATGAAGACCCTAGAATATTCCAAAGAATTCTAGAATTTTCATGAACATAGTCTGAAAAGGCCTGTCTTCGCTAATGGGCATAAAGTAGCAATAAAAGATGACAGTCTTAATCATCTCTCTGTATTTTCTCCACGTTTATGTCTTTCAAAGTCTTTAAATTGGAAGTACTTCAATAAATTAATCTCTTTTTGCTATAAAAGGTATACTATATCTTGAGGTATAGAGGAAGAATTTGATCATGGGTGCAAGGAAAGGGGTAATTTATACCAGAGAGAAACCTTTTCAGTGGAATATTCTAAAAAAGGACTAAATCTTGAGTTTTAAATATTGTTATAGTTTCTGAGTCTTTGCAGTCTTCTAGAGGAATGATTAAATTGAATGAAGAAAATCTTTGGAGTGACTGAAAAGGAAAATATGTCTTTAAAACAATTACAGGATTACTTTAACTCATAAATTCATGAAAGCAGCACAAGGATTAGCCAGGAGGAAGTAAACTAAGTTATTTCTAAATTTAAAAACTGTACTTTACAAATGGCAGGAAACTTCTTTTAAGTCTATGAAGAAACAAGGTTGTAAATACTCAGATGACTCTTTCAGTACATTAAGTTGTTCATGTTGACCTAGCAAAAATACTATTTATATTTTAAAAATATTTTATATACAAATTAGGTGAATATTAGAAAATAGTGTATCAGTTTTATTTAAATATTTATTTTCTATTGCCAGAAATGTCTAACATTCATGTGTGTTTTGTTTAAGTGAAACGTTTGTATACTCTTTTATTGGGAGTGTGACAAAAAATCCCCTCCAAATACCCGTGATGAGAGCCGGTTGAACTGTAGGTGATTTACTTTTTGGTGATTTCTTAAATACTGTTACATAACTTTAGTCAACAAATATAATCACTGAAATGTCATTTAATTTACTGATGTATGCAAAGCTAATCCCAGAACATAATAAGTAGATTGTTTTAATTGGGAAATTTGCACCTTTCAAAAATGAAACTGATACCTTACTCTTAGTGTGCCCAACATGTATTTAAGATTATATGCAAGTTAGTTAAAATGTGCAGGAAAAAAATAATTATACCTTGTTTTCCTGACCAGTGTTTTAATTATGATTTGATTTAAACCAAATCCCCTAGGCTCTGTATGCACAGATCAAATATCCCACCCCTACATACTGCCTCTGCATGACTCTAGGCTGCGAGAAGAGAAAATTCATAGCCATATGTCAGTCAGATGTTAATTCTTTCCCTGGCACCTGGATAGGTTCTCCCACCTGATTAGAGTGCACTCGCAGTTCTGGGCATATGCCCAATATGTGGAGTATGCTCTCCAGATCGGGAAATATTTTGTCTGATTAGTTGGCAGAGGTCATGAAGACAGAGCCCAGTGTCAGGCGCTGAGTTTGCCCAGGTGCATTCAAGGTGACAGTTTGGCTGCTGTGCCTCTGGAGGAAATAGCAGGGAGGCAGTATTTGAGTTGACTTTCTGGCTTCAGAAGTTCACAGCCTGGCCTACAGATTCCTGTCAATCCAATTCAAACACTTGTGTAGATTTTACAGTTTCCAGTAGAGACATTGGAGACTGCATTTCTGGCCCTGATCGTATTCTGTATTCCTGATCTAACCCAAAAACCCATACCTGTATTCAAGACTAATTAAGTAAGATCCCTAGAAGTAAATGAGTTATAGTTGACAAACATTTCTCATCCAAGCAGGGTTTTGGTGTTAAAAATAGAAAGAGGAAAAATGTGGTTTTTACACTATGCTTTTCTCCGAAGCCACTGTCTAAAAAAGACAGTATTAGGGGTTGATCTTCATGTTGGTGACCTAACTTTGCCTTAATTTTTGATGGCAAGCAATGTCTGTCCCTCACACAACCAGCTCACAAATGGTTAAAATAAAAAGTTAATAAGGAGGCAAGGCAAGACTATGTACTGCTATGAGTCAATCTGTCACCTACCACTGCTAGAAAAACAACCCAAAGTGCATGCCTTCCTGATGGAATGAAAGCACACTTCACATACAAAGGACAGCACTTGATTTTTGAGTGTGGACTAGAATCCGTATCTGTACAACTGAATTATATGTGATTTAGAAGTGGAAAGACCAATATTAACATCTATGTGTGTCCTGAGATCCCTATAGCTCTGATATCTGCATTTATTCAATAAGCATGTGCCAAACATTGTGTTAGAAATATGTTGGGAGGGAAGTATGGTGTATGAAGATAATTAACCAGTTATTCAGATACAGCAAAGGAGGTGAATAAAGAAGCAGTGCCATGTGATTGATGTCATAACTAAAAGATGGACAGTACCTCAGATACAGTGAAAGGAGGGCACAATCTGCCTGAGGAGGTAAAGGAAAACTTTTAGCGTCTTTAATATTTGACTTTATAAGACAGAGGTGAAGGGAATGAGTTGTGATTTTGAAAGACAATACAGGGAGACAGAGGAGCAAGAATAAAATTAAAAATAAAAAAGATAGATGAAAGTAGCGTGGCTGTTCAGGCAAAGATGAGGAACTGGATCTGGAGTACGTTGAGGTGAGATGAAGCATCAAAGATAGAGTGATGCCATTTTGAGAAGGACTTTTAATTGCAAGACATTTTACCCAGACTTTATGATACAGGCTATCAGTTATCAAATGGTTCTGCCAAAACACTTTATAGATTTTTTACAAATAATAGTGTTTTTCTCTAGTTATACAAATTTTTGTGGTTCTCCAATTCTGTTTGGAAAATTTCTTCCTTTTCTTTCTTTCTTTCTTTTTTTTTTTTTTTTTTTTTTTTGAAAAAAAAAAGGTCCCAATATTATAACCCAGGCTAGGATGCAGTGGTGCATTAATAGCTCACTGCAGCCTCCACCTCCAGGGCTCCAACAATCCTCATACTTCAGCCTCATGAGTAGCTGTACACCACCATGCCTGGCTAATTTTTTTTTAACTTTTTGGATAGATGGGGTCTCATTCTATTGCCCAGACTAGTCTCTAATTCCTAGCCTCAAGTGATCCTCCTGCCTTGGCCTCCCAGAGTGCTAGGATTACAAACGTGAGCTACTGCACCCAGTGGAAAATTTCCTTTTAAATAACTGATATAGTGATCAAGGAGCTATTTCAGATTTTTAAGGCAAAGTGTTACTATGAACAGCTTTATCGTAGAAAAGTAAGTGATTGTGGACCGGGCACGGTGCTCACACCTGTAATCCCAGCACTTTGGGAGGCTGAGGTGGGGAGATCATGAGGTCAGGAGATCGAGACCATCTGGCTAATACGGTGAAACCTTGTCTTTGCTAAAAATACAAAAAAATTATCCTGGTGTGGTGGCGCACACCTGTAGTTCCAGCTACTCTGGAGGCTGAGGCAGGAGTCACTTGAACCCTGGAGGCAGAGGCTGCAATGAGCCGAGATTGCAACACTGCACTCCCGCCTGGGTGACAGAACAAGACTCCGTCTCAAAAAAAAAGAAAAAGAAGTGATTGTGTTGAGAAGAGACTGGTGTGAGGAGATATAATAGGCAAAGAAACAACTTAAGTAGTCACTGCAATATTGCAGGCAAGAGGGTAAAAGAGCCTCTTCTGAGTCAATCGCATTGAGACCAAAGAAGACAAAATGTATTCAAGATATATTTGGCATATAGAATAAGTAGGAAAAGACCCTGAGTGAGAGAAGAACAAAAAATAGCAAGTTTACAATCTGGCTGAAAGCATAGAACAGACAATTAGAAATGTTCTCAAGACTAAATTCAGTGCTCAGATACTTAACAGAGAACTTGCATTAAATTTAAAGATTCATCAGGGAAACTAATTTCAGGGGGATTTCCTGTTTGAGGATGGGGGTAGCTTAAAGCAGAAATCTTCTAAACTTAAAAAAAACATTGTAGCTTTCTGTTTGTACTTCTGGGAGTGTTTGTATATATGACCAGAAAGTCCCACGTATTATGCTGTTTTGATCAACAAATTGACATTCTAAACCATTAATGAATTTGCTCATGCATTCTTAAAAGATGACTAATCTAACCAGGTTTTAAATTTTTTCATCATTAAAGCCATGCCTGCAGTAGCTGTGTGTAAGATCCAAACCATTATTTTCCTAAACTTTGATTGGCAGCTTTTATCTCTGTGTGAACCCATTATCTCTATCAATGCTCTTCCACGCCCCATCAAAAAGAAACTGTAGGGAAAGTAATGAGAGCGGCGCTAACTTACACACCAGATTTTATAGGATTTATGAAATGACGAGTTAGCACTTCTTTTACTATTTGACAGAAATCCAGTCTTACTGATTGTAGTGATGCTTCTAAATGGAGACTCGCTATATAGTTGATCATTACCCATACAGTCATTCTACCTCAGCAAGCACTTCAGCCTGTAAGAAGTTCAGGCTCAATTTCAGACTTTTTTGCCCTTCCCTGCTAAGTGTCCCTCCTTCAGATTTATGAAAGAAAATATTTCTTTCTGTGAAAGGTTTTTGTACACCCGCATCTGGAAGTGTTTATTTCAGTGGCATGTAAGCTATCTGTGGATTTAGTTAGCACCAGACCCCCTTTTGTGTACTTCTGCCTTAAAAATTTTATAAATGATCTTATTGAATTTGTGCCAGTGTGCACATGGTTTGGCTGATTGCAGCATATATCCTTTACCTGCCAGTCACCTTTGATTTATGTTCCTTCTGCTAAGCTTTTGCCTTCCAAAAATGGTGCCACTGAACTGTCCTCTAAATCATCTTATTGGTTAAATTACTCCAAGATGAGCTGGTATGTTTTTGGTTGCCTACAGTCAGATGAATTTATATTTTTATGCCCTTACCCACTTCTAGTAAAGCCACTTATAGAGGAGGATTGGACAAGTTATATCATCGATCTCTTTATTCCAGATGAATACCATCTGAAACACTGTGCCAAGTCAAGACTAAAGTGATAAAAAAGTGTTGTTTGGCATCTACTTACAAGTCCTTCCTTTGCAAATAAGTCTGTGCCTTAAACTAAATCTGATGTGGGGGCTTTTTGACTCTCGGAAAAGGGGAAATAAAGTCACTAAAACAAAATATGTAAACTTTGTCAGAAAGATAGGGATTTTGCAGGCTTTCCAAAACTACTAACTTGTGAGTTTCATGATGTTCTGGAGAAAAGCAGGTGGCTTGGGCAGTTACTTAAAATGTTGGCTATCTGTGGGAGTGGTTTCAAGGGTTGTCGTATTTCTAAAGAGTTAACTCCTAAGAGCTTTTGACGAAATGATGCATCATTTTGAACTAATTTTCTAGAGACACATTTTGGTCATTGAAGATACCATTTAACTTAATGTTGCAGGTTACTAGCTGTATCACTATATTACCACCAGTGAATTTAGCTTGAATTTGCTAATGAGGAAGTCAATATTTGTGCTGATAGAGCATGGCATTACTGATGTAAATTTTAAAGTAGGTTTTAAGTACTCAAATATCTCACTTAAGCAAGCTTTGCAAAGAACTGGGTTTTTTTTTTCTGTAATATATGATGATAGAGGAGTATTTTTAAATTTCCATGATTGTACTTGAAATTGTGTAGAAGTATTTAAAATACTTGGATTACACAGCTTTCGATATCATAGTTCACAAACTATTGGAAGCAAGGATAGAAACTTCTAGGCTGCTTGGCTGTGGTCCCACCTAACCTGAGGTATTTATTCTAAAAGACTCATGAGGCTTCATTTATACTCTTGAAAATGTATGTGGCACTCCCTGTGCTCTATGAAGGTCAACACTGTCTCAAGAGTGTGTCAGTCATATTTGCATGTTTAGACAGTCATGGCACTGACGTGCTGTTCAGAAAAGCAGCATGTGCAGGACTGCTGCTAATAGAAAATCAGTACCAGAGATGTAAGCACTGTGTTTCCATTAATATGTCAGTTTTACTTTAAAAACATATATATATATATGCACCTATATGATCTTTTAGATAGAATACACATACTTTGTACATATATTGTATGTGTGTAAACATGTATTTGTATGTGTATACAGTATCAAATATAGTCTCATTTAAAATGGTTATCCTAAATGAACCAAAAATTTCACAAATACTGTTTTATGTAAGTGACTACTTAACATTCTACTATCTTTGATGGTTTCTCAAGGGCTTTTGAGTCAGACAGCTTGCCTGAGCCAGTTTTATGATTTGTTAAAATTAGCAATTTTTTTTTTTTTTGAGACAGGGTCTTACTCTGTTACCCAGGCTGGAGGAACCCAGGCTTACTGCACCCTCAACCTCCCGGGCTCCGACAGTCCTCCCACTTCACCCTCCCAAGTAGCTGGGACTACAGACATACACTGTCATGCTCAACTTGCTTATTTTTATTTATTTATTTATTTTTTTTGTAGAGACAAGGTCTCACCATGTTACGTAGGCTGAACTCCTGAACTCAAGCAATCCACCTGCCTCAGCCTCCCAAAGTACTAGGATTACAGACATGAGCCTGTATACCTGGCCCCCAAATTAGCAATTTTTAATAAGTGTCAGTAATAATACTTGAAAGCTTCTAGCACTATGCTTAACATATAGAACATACTCAAAGAAATGCAGTGTTTTAAAATCATTATTATCCTATAAGAATTTAAATGTAGGTCATAATGCTAGTTTGCCCATAGTGCCCTTCAGAGAATCACAAAGGGACACCCAGCCTGACATCTGAGTGTGAGACAGAGACCTAGACCCATAATTGGCTTTCTTTATAGCCTTCAAAAAATGCCCTAATGTTTCTGTGTCCATTGTCACTTAATAATAATATGTTCTTTATACCAAAACCTTTCAGAGATCCACAAATGCTGGACTCCCTTCCTGCCCTGCATGTTTGCCCTTGTGTGGGCCAAAAGACCCATGCTGAGGACCATTTTACTTCCCAGTGTCTGCCACATTACTGACCACATATGGGGAATGGGACTTAGAGGCAGAAAGGGTATGATAAAAAGGTGAAGATCTACAGAACTTGTGGGTTCCAAAAAGTAACTACCAAAATCATTTCCAGGAATGAGAGCTTACCAACATTGGAAGCTTTAGATTGAAAGAGAAAAAAATGAAAGATGCAGTGCATTGTGAATTGGCTTTAATGATAAGTTTCCAGCCTGAGCATCAGGAAAGGATCCTTACCCAGAAATAGCTCCTACTCCTGCTTTTACTGATTCCTAAACTTCTACTAGTATAGAGTCACTGTCATCTCTCAAAATATGCTTTTGTATACCTGTGAAAAATTAACATTTCAAACATCTAGATGAGAGATTCTAAATTCAACAAAATTGTTTGGCAATAATGCTTTAAGTTGATAATGTTGACGAAAAGAGTCAAACTGTAAAATATTTGAAAAGATTTTTTTTGAGCCAAATATGAGTAATGATGGCCCATGACACAGCCCTTGGGAGATCCTGAGAACGTGTGCCCAATGTGGTTGGGGTGCAGCTTGGTTTTGTACGTTTTAGGGAGACATGAGACATGAGTCAAATATATTTAAGATATCCATTGGTCCGGTCCAGAAAGGTGGACACCTTGAAGTGGGGAAGGGTCAGGAGCTTCCAGGTTATAGGTAGATTTAAAATTTTTCTGATTGGCTGTTGGTTATTATCAATAGAAATGAAGGTCTGGGTTATGATGAGAAGTCGTGGAGACCAAAAATGTTATGCACATGAAGCCTTCAGGTAGCAGACTTCAGAGAGAATAGACTGTAAATGTTTCTTATCGGACTGAAGGTCTGTGTTGATGTTCATGCTGGAGGGTATAATGTGGAACATCCAACCCCCACTTCCCGTCATGGCCTCAACTAATCTTTCAGGTAACATTTTAGAGTGCACTGGCCAAGGAGAAAGTTAGTTCAGATGGTTGGCCAGGGGGGAGGCCTTAAAACTTTATTTTTGGTTTATGGTAACTAGTATGATCTTTGGTTTATTCTCTTAGTCTATTTCAGCAGAACTGTAAGTTATTCAAGATAGATGAGAACGTATACAGAATTTATCTTAGGCAATTTCTGGAAACTGTATATGGTTCAGGTTATCTCAGCATCTGAAAGTTATATACTTTTCTTCAAGCCTAAGTTGAAAGTGTTTCTTTTTCCCCAGTGGAAAGAAAAATAGTGTAATGTTATATGAACAAACTCTGAGGCCCCTCTAAATTTTGGTAGCAGTATTTCTCATGCACTGGATTGGGAGAATTTTGCCACTGTCTTTACTTTTATCCCGAGACAGCTTCTTAGCACTGATACTTTTTTTAGAGGTAAGGTAAAGAGAAAGAAATGGATGTTCAGATTTAGACAGATATGGGTCCAAGGAGTTCTGGTGATGATACAGGGCATGGTGGTAAGAGTCCTGATCCCATCTCTTTCCTGTTTCCTTGGCTTTGTTCTCCTTCTGAATCTAGTCCTAAACATTGACCCACTTGCTCCAAGATACATTGTATTTCCTGATCTGATCCACACCTGGTGAGGACCTGTATCCTCAGGTAGAACAAGGGACTGCATCTTAATCATCTTGGTTCCTCTCTCAGCAGAGGACAATACTTTTTGTTTATTCGTAGCTCAACATAAAAGATGGATGAATGGATGGACAGGTACACAGAATGGTGGCCTGAAGAGACAGTAGGCGCCTCATAGACACAGTCCAATTTTGATCTCCGTAATCAGTTTTAGTCCTCTCAAACTTGATGTGCCTTATATAAATGGACACTTCATTACCTATGATTAATTAGTATATGGATAACTACAGGGCAGCAAAAAGAAATCATAAGATTGCTTTATTATTTGTATCCAGGATTGATCATTGATTCCTCAGGAATCCAAGGCAAAATAATGCCCAAGCTACCTCATGAATAGTATCTGTTCTAAAATAATATGCTCAGCAGGTAGTTATGTACCAAACATATTGAAGAATCCTAAGCATACTGGGAAAAGTATGAAGTTGAGCTCCTAGCATGATGCTGGAACTATAATTGGAGCTAATAAATGCCTGTTTAATTGATTGACCTTTGCACTCAGCCTCATTTTCAGCACTGAGGAACAAAGCTCCATGTAACCAACAAGAAAGAATTTTGCTGCCAATTTTAAGCCTCTGAGAATTATCTTTTAACTTCACTGATAAAACGCTAATCATTTTGCAAAGTGGCTTTTAGGTGACTAGGTAATATGTATAAAACATTTCATCATCATGGTTACTTTTATCACAGAAGTCCATTCTGTCTACCTAATTGTTCTTGACAGCAATTTTTTAAAAAAAGTATTCAAAGGGGCAATGCCTAACTATTAGGCTCTGGATAGAATGTTGTTATAATAGAATATTATTCTTTGTAGTGGTATTTGATGAAGGCAGATTTCAATCATGTGGCTATTTTATGAGCTATTAAATGGAAAATATTTAATTAGGACTCAAGTTGATATTGGATAAGCATTTGTTATGAAAATCACAGATTACACATGAAACTCTGTGGCAGGGGTGGCACGGAATCATCACTATCCATTCAGGAAGCTTATGTCTAAAAAATTTTAGATACCAGAAGTAATCACTTGGAAAACAAGATTTGAAGAACCCCAAGTAGCAGAATAATTGGACATTAAGACGTATCTGTTTGTTAGATGAATGTGTGTTCTCTTCAACCTAATTTTTCTGACAAAAGTGCTTTTGTTAGTGGTATGCTTCTGTACAGTTTCAGACACATTTTTATGAAACATTTTTATGTGTGATCATCAATTAGGAAAAGAGTCCAGACATCTTGTTTTCAAATTTGGAAGATATGTTCTCTTCTTGGATAACAAATTCACATGCAGCCATGAAATACGTCAGGTCCCCATGCAGACTGCAGTTGTCTACATTCTTAGTGAGGAGCTTTTCTCTCATCCTATTAAGAAATTCCCAAAATATAATATTTTGTGCTATGTGGATAAATAAAAAAGCTAGACACCTGCAAGTTGAAGATGGGGCTTCACATGTTTCCTGCCTGGAGGAGAATTTATCTTTTTTTAGATACCAAATAAAAGCAGATAAACACAGGAATGCTGTGATTCTACTTTCCTTGGGAAAAAGAGTAGAATTCTCAGCATTGTAGCAAAGAAAAAATAGTGCAAAGAAGTGTGTCCTAATGTAGACTGTCAGCTGGAAGGATGATTCTACTCAACTATGCAGATAGAGATGAGACTTCAGAAGAAAGGGAGGAGAAATCCCCTCTCCCGTCTACAGTCAGGAAATGCAATTCTCTGAGGCCGGAAGTTTTGGTTTGCCTCTTCTTACTGGCCAGGGAAATCCGTTTTTTCTGATGAACAAGGAAGAATGAGAGTTGAGCATCTCGCACATTTTTTTGGGAAGAAATTTTCAAATCAGTGAATCAGCAATAATTCTCAATTCCTAGTTTTTTGTCAGTACAATGTTAGACACTGCAGAAGAAAGAAGGGGAAGAAACTGAACATCTGTGATGCCTCCTCACCTAGCATGGTAACTGGCACATTCAGTGACAGTGTTCATTTCCTTCTATATCAACTACCAACTGCTGAGAACAAAAAGGGAGTTTACATTTAATTGTGAGAAGGGCGACAGTAACTCATTCTGTAGTTAAGTGTTAAACTAAGTTATTGGTTCTAGGTGCTTTAGGAATCCAGAGGTAAAGGGAATAACAACTGGAATAATCAAGCATCTCTACCAGTGATTCTTGTGGGGCAGCACTGCTGCTCTTAGACCAGGCAGAACAACTCCTGCCCCAGGACCCACAGTGTAGAGGGTATCTCCTATCAGAAACACTTCTCAGGTCCCACTTCTCCACATCTCTTACACTGTGTCCTGAATCAAGAGGCAACTGATGATGAATGGGAACACAAAATACAGTATATACATACAGTGGAATATTATTCAGCCATAAAAAGGAATGAGGTTCTGATACATGCTACAACATGAATAAACCTTGAAAATATTATGCCAAGTGAAATAAACCAGACACAAACGGACAAATACTGTATGATCCACTTACTGGAAATATCTAGAATAGGCAAATTCATACAGACAGAGTAGATTAGAAGTTACAGCAGCAGGGGAAGTTATTGCTTAATGGGCAGAGAGCTTCTGTTTGGGATGATGAAAAGTATTTAGTGATGATGCTTGTACAATATTATTTTTTTGTTTTGTTTTTGTTTTTGAGACAGAGTCTTGCTCTTGTTGCCCAGGCTGGAGTGCAATGGCATGATCTCAGCTCACTGCAACCTCTGCCTCCCAGGTTCAAGCAGTTCTCCTGCCTCAGCCTCCTGAGTAGCTGGGATTACAAGTGCATGTCACCACGCCTGGCTAATTTTTGTATTTTTAGTAGAGACAGGGTTTTGCCATGTTGGCCAGGCTGGTCTCGAACTCCTGACCTTGTGATCCACCAACCTTGGCCTCCCAGAGTGGTGGGATTCCACTGCACCCAGCCAATATTGTTAATGTAATTAACGCCACGGACTCGTACATTTAAATATTGTTAAAATGGCAAATTTTGCTCTATATATTTATCACCCCCCGCCTCCAAAGGAAACTGCTGCTGAATGCCTTGAAGTTCTGTGGATTGCGCTGCCATGACTTCTTAGATAGACACTGCTTAAGTAAGGGCAAAGGGAAGATTTGAGCTGCAGAGCTTTTATTTAAGAAGGAGGGCAAATTAACTCATCAGAGCCTTTTTCTGGGTATGAATGCAATAGATTCTGGCATAAGGAAGCATTGTTTCCCCATGGTGCTGAGCATCCTTTTTCTTGCTTCTCTTCATGTTCTAATTCAAGGTTCCAAATATACTCACAAATTAACACAGTATCCACAGCAGTTGCACATATTAGCTGAAAAACAGTAACAATCCATATTACCCTTACACTTGTACATATTTAGGTCTAGATGTAAAAGCACATGAAATGTAATAGTCATTCCTTATATTGGCAACTATATGGGTAGCCGACATTAGAACTGTGAATACTTTCTTTAAAATAAAAATAAGATTCCATTAAATTTTCAAAAAATTAAAAATTTCAGCTTTATTTTTAAAATTTAAAATCATCTGAAGGGCAAGACCATCATAATGTTACTAATACAGATGACAAAAGAAAAAGTATACATGCCAGAATTTTGGCATAAATTCTAAAAATGTTTTTTATGCTGTAAGTAATGCATAGTCTTTTGAATGTATTGCTAGGAGTTGTGCCAATAACAGTGACTCTCTTTGGAACAACTTGGAAGTTATTTATGATATTTTCTGGATCTGCTCAAAGAAAAAAACATCTTAAAGAAATTTATACCAAACTTGACATTGCAACCACTGTCAAACATATGGTTGGAATGCTGACTGAAAAGCTAAAGTGATTAAATTTAATTCTGAAAAGAAACAAGATGCACTAAAAGAGAACAACAGAAGATTCTCAAAGAGTTTTTGGAGGAAAATGAAATCAATTTTGGATTGTGCTATCAATAGTTATTTGATATGGATAATAATGTTAGCAAAAGCTTACGAATAGTGTTAGCAATAGGTTTAAAAAAAAAAAAACTCATCAAAAACAATTATATCTAAGTTTGGTGATTTCACTTATAAAGAAGCTAACTTTTTCTTTTTTCTTGAGACGGAGTCTTGCTCTGTTGCCCAGGCTAGAATGCGATGACATGATCTTGGCTCACTGCAACATCTGCCTCCCAGATTCAAACGGTTCTCCTGCCCAAGCCTCCCAAGTAGTTGGGATTACAGGTGCCCAACACAACCCCTGGCTAATTTTTGTATTTCTTAGTGGAGATGAGGTTTCACCATGTTGGCCAGGCTGGTCTTGAACTCCTGACCTCAAATGATCCACCTTCCTCGGCCTCTTAAAATGCTGGGATTACAAATGTGAGCCACCATGGCTGGCCCATTTTTTTTTTATTTGAAAGAAAATAGGTTTTCTAAATCAAAGAGAAATTAGAAAAAGGAAATGAAAATATTTGCCTACTTACAAAGAAGATTCACAATCTTAATTTCTTTAGAGAATATTTTATGGTCATTATAGATAAAGGCATATTATTCAGAGAAAACAATTTCAGTGACTGGCTTTCCATTTGGGAGTTTATTTTGTTGTTATTTCTGGAAAAGTTACTTAAATCCTATGAAGTAAGTGAGGGGATGTACATTGTATGAAAAAGTTTTAATTTTATCATTTAACTGGAAAATGAGAACAATGGTTATTCTGAAATGTAAATGAAAGGAAGTATAGTAAACAATTTTCTCCACCAGCATACACAGTAGAGAAATCTTGGGAGAAGATTAGAATCTGGGAAGGAAGGCATGACATGTAAGGATCTGGAGCTAATGGGAAAGGTTGGGAAACATGGAAGGTCAGGTTTCAATGACATCTTGCCAGCCTGAAGGTCCAAGGTATAGGGGAAAAGAGGGAAGGAGAAGATAGAGGAAGGGAGGTTCTGCAGACAGGTAGAGAGATGAGCCTGATGACAGGACTCAGAAGACAGTGGGGAAAGAGGCCCAACTGGAGCAAGGGGATGTGAGTTCATGAGCAGAGGGAATTGCAGCCCAGAAATCCCAGTAGCAATTTTCTTCTTCCTCTGAAACACTTTAAGACTTCTGGTGTGTATTGCCCAAATACTTTCTAAAAGCGCTATGCTAGTTTACTCTCCCACCAGCAATTCGTGAGAGTTCATATTTCACTGTATTCATGCCAGTATACTGTGTTTTAAACTTCATTTAAAGTTTGAAAAATTGATAGGCTGCCGACATTTCTAAAATGGTAGCATTCCCTATTTTGAAAATGTTTCCTGAAGACTCGTAGTGCTCTCAGTCTTTGGTATAATGGGAAGAGCCCTGGGCCGGGGCCAGGTGTCAGAGCCCTTACCTTCAGGCCTTGAGGACAAGTCCATGTGCCTCTCTCCATCTGTAATGTGAGAGTTGTAAGATAGGCCCCTGCATGGTGCCATGGTGGTTGAAAAGATTAAAGGAGATAATAAAAGTGAACAGTTTTCATACATAGGAAAATTCTAGATAACTATAAAATTCAAGATAAGTTTTATATATTAGTATGGCACATGGTTAAGATTTAATCTTAGTTTCTGTTTTATAGGATAAGCATGAGCTTAAAGATATAGCACTTCTGATCCCAGTTTTTAAAAATCAGAATTAGAGGTTAGGGAAGGGACTAAATAGGTGATCCAGAATTTCGTATAGAAAATGAAATATACAAGAAGAGCGAGGAAAATTCTCCAAAAGTGTAATTGGGGAAGGGCTTATTAATTAACTAGGCCCAGTTTCAAAACATTACAAAGCTACAGTAATTCAGAGTTTGATGTTAATATATAAATAGGTTAATGGAGCAACCTAGAAAGATCAGAAATATACCCAAATATAGATAGCAAGTTTAGCATATGATATAGAAAAAAATTGCCAAAATATGTTAGTAACCACACAAACACACACACACACACAGACACCCCTTAGGTATAGAGCAGCCAAAAGATAAATAGTTTTATTTATATTAAAGGGGTAATTAAAGATTTATTTTTATAGCCATATGTGTATACATATATATGCTAGTGTATACATAGAATTCTCTGGAAGGACACAGGAAATGATAAAAGTAGTTGTTGCTGAAGAGATAGATGAAAGTTTATTATTTGACATTACCCTATGCTATAATTGGGAATTTCTAAACCAATTTTTAAGTTTTACTTATTTATTAAAATTTTAAAGAAAATATTAGCTCAGAGTAAGGCTGAGCCAGTGGGTACTTCTACAAACCAAACATTTCAATGTTTTGTTTTTTTTTTTATTTACTTTGCACTCAGATATTTTAGTGGACTGGTTGTCTGATATATCAAGAATTACATATACCTACCTTTCCACAGTTCTTTGCATAGTGCTGGGCACGAAGTTGGCCTTCAGTGAAGACTTTCTGGAGTATAAAGGTGACTTTCCTTTACACACGGAATGGGTCTAATTTAGGAAGCTAGATTGCGTAGTTGGCAGTTCTCTTAAATACTTTCCCCATAGTACCAGTGTGAAATAGCAAATTTTTGGCACTCAGGCAAGTTCCATGAATTCATGTGTAGTATGTCTTTTCTGTTTAGAATTGAGATTCAGTGCCCAGTGTCTAGCTTTTAAAAATGGTATTTCTAAAAATCTTGCTACATTTTTGCACTGGCTGAAATTAAGTTCTTTGGACACATGGGGAGTTGTTAAAATTTCTTCCTTGGGAAAGTTAATGAAATGGATTTCAGCAGAGAGATTTATTTCTTACTGCTCTTTCAAGTTCTCCTGGTTGGTTGATCCTTCACAGTTCCTTACTTCACCATAGTCAGAGCCACAACATCAACACTTATCTTCAGAAAGTAACTAAGCAAGTTTTGGTTTTCTTTTTCTTTAACTTAACATCGAGGGAAATATGGATAAACATTCATTGCTAATATTTTTAGCAAATTAGGAATTTTGCAAGCCTGTGAAGTTAGCATCTCACAAAATGGAGACAGCCATGTTGTGTACGTGATCAACTTGATCATATTACAGGGTTTCACCATGAAAAATATTTTCATCTTGAAAAATACCACCTTCAAAAACAATAATGCCTGTAACAACCACATACAAATCAGAGTATAATAATTTCACTGTTAGCCTTTTGGACAACTGTGATCGTTAGTACTAGTAATCTGTAATAACTGACAGAATTATAACAGTTTATTAATTGTTAAGAGAATCATGGTAAGCTGTTACATGCTCTCAAGGTTGGTAGCTATATTCACATCTTTTTTTTCTGATTCATCACTGCTTTTTTTTTTTTTTTTTTTTTGAGATGGATTCTCACTGTGTTGCCCAGGCTGGATCTGGACTCACTGCAGCCTCTGCCTCTCAGGTTCAAGTGATTCTCCTGCCACAGCCTCCCGAGTAGCTGAGATTACAGGTGTGCACCACCATGCCTGGCTAATTTTTTGTACTTTTAGTAGAGACAGGGTCTCACCATGTTGGCCAGCCTGGTCTCAAACTCCTGACGTCAGGTGATCCTCCCACCTCGCTCCCAAAGTGTTGGGATTACAGGCATGAGCCACCACGCCTGGCCACTGCTTTTATTTTATAGGTAAGAAAACTGAGACATTATATGAAAAATGAAATCCATTGTACAATACATAATACAGTCAAATATCGTGAAATAGATTTGGTGGCTTAATCATCATTTCCCATCTTTAAACAATAAACATTATTCCTCTTTAAAGGAGGTGAAAAAGTATTCATATTAAATATACTGAAAATAAACATCATTAAGTAAATACAACTCTCTTATCTCTTTGCATTCATTAACACTCAGAAGTCAAAAACATAATGGTTTTTGTTATGGCTTTATATTTCTTTAAAATAACTAAAATAGTTTTCTAATTTGAGAAACATAACTAGTGCCATTTGGTTTTAAAAATAATTGTACCTTAATCATTCAGGTAATGACATAGCAAGAAAACGATGACATTCTCAGTTCAAGGTTGTCTCAATCGACATTCCACCATCTAATCAGATACCCTTACATTCCAGCAGAAAGTCTGTGAAATTCATGGATCAGCCTCCATCAGGAAAAGTACTAATATACTTGAGAGTAAGAACAACAGTGGCAGTAGAACATCTTATTTAAACTTTTGAGATAATAAAACAATACAGCGTGGGAACCCTTGTGAAATTTTTTCCTTGTTTTGGTAACATCATCATTAATACTTTATATTTGGGGTATACTATAAGGTCTGAAGGATAAAATAAGAGAGCTTTAAAATACAATGGAAATAAGAAACACTGCATTATAACTTTTTATTTTTTAATGGAATCTCGCTCTGTTGCCCAGGCTGGAGTACAATGGCGCAGTCTCAGCTCACTGCAACCTCTACCTCCCAGGTTCAAGCGATTCTCCTGCCTCAGCCTCCCGAGTAGCTGGGATTACAGGCGCCTTCCACCACACCTTGCTAAATTTTGTATTTTTAGTAGAGACGGGGTTTCACCAAGTTGGCCAAGCTGGTCTCGAACTCGACCTCAGGTGATCTGCTTGCCTCGGCCTCCCAAAGCACTGGGATTACAGTCATGAGCTACCATGCCCAGCCGCATTATAACTTTTATAGGCACAAAGTTAACTTAAGTTTCCAGCAGGTTTAGTCAACCCTCATTATTCATCAGGACTACAAATATACCAGCTTACAAACAGGCAACACCCTACAAGTGGCTCTTACTTACTGCATAGTTCTTAAGATAAACGTGTTTCTACTTTGAATAGTCACATGGCTATTATAAAGATGGTGATTGTATATCACTACTCAGTGACATTTCTTGCCTTCATGACTTTGTCAGTCTTTTTTTCAGTAGACAAAAGATTTTCTAAGAAGTGTGAATCTTCTAGGTAAGAAAAGCCAGCTCTTTACCTGGTAAAAGCTGGGGATCCCATCAGCAGTTAATAAGGTAGATCACAGCCATCTTTTCACCCCTTCTATTGCACTATCCAAACAAAATTTATGCAAATCAGGGAGAGGGGCAAAGTTTTCAAGTCTTCTTATTTCATAGAACTGTGGGGGCACCAACCAAATTCTCTTGATTAAAAAAACAGTCAGTTGCCTCCGATGTCAATGACCACTGATAGCCCACCACCTTGGCCAAGTCTGGGTAGTCATGCAATAGCTCACGCAGGTAGCACAGGAAGAGCGACCCCGTTGAAGCAGTGACTGCCACTGCGCGTTGAAGGCATGAGCCAGCTGCTCCTGTCATGCAGTGCCCAGGTGTTAGGCTTTGCAGTCTGGGTGTGCACAGGCACACCAGGCGGCCAGGCCTGTGGCAGTGCAGGCACCTCAGGTGTAGGGGGCCAGCTGGGAGGCCTGATTTCTATTGTATTGTATCTATTATAACAATAACCCTAGAACTTAATGTTAGAACGGTAATCACTTATTATATGGTGATTTCTGTGGGCCAGGAATCTGGGAGTAGCTTGGCTGGGCAGTTCTGGCTTGGAATTTCCTGTGAGGTTGCAGTCAGATGTCAGCCAGCTGTTCACTGATTTGTTACATAGCTGACAGAGTCATGCTGGCAGTTGGCTGGGGGCCTCAGTTTGCCATGGGAGGGCTGAAGTGTTCTCATTGGATGGCAGCTGGTTTATTCCAAAGCAGGCAGTCCAGGAGACCAAGGTGTGGACCACAGTGCCTTCCATGACCTAACCCTAAAGGTCACATACTGTTCCTTTCACCACTGTTACAGTCAGTATGGGAGGGAACTACATAAAGGCATAAATACCTGGAGGCAAGAATTATCAGAGATCATCTGGAAGCTGGCTAGCACCACACCTCAAGAAGGATTATAGTCTTTAGGATGAGATCATTTCTACTTCAAGTTAACAGAAGGCCTCAAAGGATCATAAGATGCCAATTCTGAGACACTTATTTCTTAAAATTGGATAAGCAAGTATGTTATGGAATTATAATTTGTGTATGTGACAAATGGTTGTAAGATTTTTTTGAATGGAATGGTTCTGAGGTCTTGGAGTTTTCTCCAATGTCTTATATAATTGTATAACAAGAAAATAGAGTATGGTTTGATGACTGAAAAAATAAAAAACTCTTTTTTAAAGAGTTGACAGGATGATAGTAGATAAGGCCGAGGGCTCAGTGAAGAAGGAGTCTAGGGGAGCCAGAGAAAGAAGAGCATAGCACAGATATCCTTAACTGCGGGTATGAGAAATAAGCTGGACTTGAGCTCCATCTAGGAGCAGGGTTTGGGTCACCTTTGCTCACTGTTGTATTCCCAGGGACCAGCACGCTACATAACATGAATAGATGTCCAGTGATTAATTTCTGACAGTGGGATTGAAAACTGGAGTTCGTAGGATGTGGAGAATATTGTACAGGGAGCTAAAAATCGAAGCATGGCCTTTGCATAGGGCTTTAGGATTTTGCTTTAAATGATGTTCCAGTACATCACATTACCAATAAAAACATGATGCAAAGTCAGGAGCTTTAATCTCTTCTCCATAAGTACAAATGCTGAAGATTAGACTATATTACACAAAGTAACTGGTCATTTCAAAAGAGGAAATTTCTGCTGCATAAAAGACCACATCCAACTGCTAAACATAGTTCAGAGGGTTTTTCCCATTATATTTTAAGTGAATATTTTTCTAATAGTAGATTTCTACAGGAAGACTGATGGACTGTAGGGCAATTCAGCCATTGTTTTAAAATATCCATTCTGGCAAATAAACCTGATACTCTGCTGAAAACGTTGAGGTTAACCCCAGCTTTTTCAGAAAGCACCAAATGTGTGTCCTCACTGTAGAGAGAAAGTCTTCCTTCTCAATGTCTAGCCTAAAGCCCACACCAACTAATCTGCCTGGCCTTCAGTTTATTCTCTGTAGTAGGACCTCGGGCTGATTCAACACGACTGGAATTTGCGATCTTGACTCCAGAAAGTCTGCATTTTGTAAACATCAGCTTAGCCATTCTGTGATTTTAAAACTGATAGAATTTTAAGTCATATACTTGAGATAGATTTAGCATTAAATGAGATAATGTGCATAAGAGGCTTTGGCACAGTGCACTAAAAAATATCTGGATGTGATCAATGAGATGGTATTACAGCCATTTTCATTGTGTCATCATTGTCACTATCATTCAGTTGACCTTGACACTGCCTAGTTGTGCTACATGCTGACTTCAGGATATCCTGCATTTTCTCATCTGTTTTTTAAAAAATAGAAATTACAACTCTCCCACTTTTCTACCCTAGAGGAATTTTATACATATAAGTGAAATATATGAAAATTACTTACAGAAAAGCAAAATAGGAAGGACATGTGTTTAAAAAGCACAGGAGTAAGAACCAGAAGACCTGGTTTGATGCCTGCAGTTAACCAATTTTTTTGTGAACCTTAGATGCCTCTTAGTTACTGTCAGAGCTTAGACTGGATGATCTCAGAATCTGTTCCATCACTAATTAGATTACTGATTTTGTGTTTCATCTAACAACAACCCCGTGGAATGAGTGTCACTGTCTTTGAGCAAGTTACTTAACCTCTCTGTAACTAAGTTTCTTCATGTAGAAAATGTGACCAATAATAGTGCCTTCTCTTGAAGATGTTAATTGAATTAAATTATTAATTGATTGAATTAAATTATGTGAAGTCCTTAGAATTGAAGTAATTGCTTTAAATTAAGTGAATTAAAATATGTGAAGTCCTTAGAACATTACTTGGAATGTATTTAGCATCCTAAGTGTTAATGATGATGATGATTTTACAGATAAGGAAGCTGAAATTCATGACAGTTGCTTAATTTTTCTGGGGTTACATAGAGCTCATACAGCTGGAACTTGTATTCAAGATGCTTACGAATTCCATCAAACCACATTATTTGCACGTATTTCTTTCAAACCTTGTTAGTTATCTGTTTTTGAAATAGTAATTGACTAGCACTGCATCTACACAGCTGGACCCCTAATCACACTCTCCCAGCATTTTTTATAGGTTTGTATTACTGAAAAAAGCATGGAATGAGAAGTTGGAATACTGTTTGTCCCCATGCCTCTGAATGCCCATGGGACATATGCAGTCCCTCCTTCAAAACCAAGATGTCCCACAAGGCATCACTACCTAGGAAGGTGGAAGAGAATTCTGCTTTCTTCCCTAAGCACTATTTGCTATTCGTGCCCACTTCACTTTTTTAACCTACTTTAGTTTTATCTACATGTTTCTCACTTATTTGGATAAAGAGAATGAATTTCATTTTACATTATACAGCCTATTAAAGCAGTAAAATAATTGTTGGCTTTTGAAATCCGTTCTTTGTTCTCCAATTCGCCACTGTTTTCCACTAGTTGTGGTTCTGCCCTGGGTAAGTGCATAAAAAGTAAAATGCCATTCCCTTCACTGCAGTTATTCCATCAGGCTGAACCACAGCCCCAGACAATACAAACATTGTTTTAGTCATGTTAAAAAGACAGGTGATACTAGAAAGTAATTTCACTAGTTTTGTTATTCTTGTTTGTTTTGTTTTCAAATATAACCAGAGCATTATTTCTCAGAGACTGTCTCTCAAAACAAAATGTCCTTGAATATATCTACAGTTCCAACAGTGCTGCCTTTGCTCAAAATATTTTTTTTTAAATCAGTTTTAATAATTAACTTTAGAGCTTTTAGCACATCCTTTTGAAAAGACTAAGTGGTTGAGCCGAGCATGGTAATGTGTGCCTAAAATCCCAGCGAGAAGCTGAAACAGGAAGATTCCTTGAGCCTAGAAGTTCGAGACCAGCCTGGGCAACATTGTGAAACTCTCTTAAAAAAAAAAAAAGACTAAGTGGTGACAAATAAATCACATTATTATTATGCCACATAGTTGTAGATTAAAACTACTCCTGACTTTAATATGAAAATGAAAAATTATACAATGGACTTTCTTATGGCTCAGTTCATCGTCTATGTATAATGAATCTAAATTGAGGGGGAAAAATAAATGTTAAAGAAAAATGTTTAAGTATTAAATGGTAATAATAGATTATTACCGTTTCTGGATATCACTGGCACACTGCCATTGTATCAACATCATTAAAAGTATTTCTCTTCATACACTCTTAAGTTTACCTAGTGGAAAAATGAAATTAAAAGTTCTATAAGAACTCTTTTAAACAAAATAATGCTCAATTATTAGATTGTTCAATTTTTATATTTTATATTATTTTAAAATATTATAAAATATATTATTGCCCTATGAAACACACATGCTTATTAACCTGGTTTTCCTGGCCTATTAGGATGTTTTATCAAAATGCATATTTTAAATGTAATAAATATGTAATACCTTGCTAAATTAGACTATAAATTATTAATTTGAAAAACAAATACATTTTTATTATTTTTCTAGAATGTCTTTATATATTATAAATAGGCAACTAGAAGGAAGTAAGATGCCTTCTCTGCATACATATGCAATCTTTAGGCACACAGGCCTCTGCTGTAAATGAATAATTAAGTCAACATTTGTCCAACTTTAAATTATGTATGTGTATGTGTGTTTGTATATATTGCTTTGTATTCCTACATACTTTGTGTATTTGTTCAAAAGACTTTTCTATAGTTTTTATCCTATCTGGATAGTTGGTTTGTGGGTTTAAAAAAAAGTAGAGAAAAGTATGAAATCAGAAAAATTCAGCTGAATTTCTGAAAGAGATTTTAGTGGAAGGAAAGAAATTATAATTTTGGCTGCTAACATTTGGCTCAAGGTGTTTGATTTAATGAAGCCATGTGCTGTGATGAAAAGAGCAAAAGTCAAGAGGCTTAGGCTTTGGGCTCTGCCACTAATCTGAAGGACCTCAGATAAATCACTTGACCTCTGTGGGCTTCTGTTTCCCTGTCTGTAAAATGAGACGTTTGATAGTAGTATGGCTGCTGAAACTTCTTCCAGCTTTAACATTCCATCATTCAAATTCTGCATTTACTGATTCAGATCCTTTTTTCCCTGTGTATTATGTGTATGCAGACTATCTAAATACCCAAAATGTTTAACTTCTAGACTTTGTCTTGGTTAGCTAGGGCTGCCATAACAAAATATCACCGTCTGTGTGGCTTAAACAACAGAAATTTATGTTCTTACCGTTCTAGAGGCTGAAAAGTCCAAGATTAAGGTTCTGGGTGACTCAGTTCGTGGTACAGGCCCTCTTCCTGGCTATAGATGACCACCTACCTTCTCAGTGTGTTGAGAAGAAAGACTAAGAAAAGACTAAGTGCTTGAGCCATGCATGGTAATGTGTGCCTGTAATCCCAGTGCATGGTTAATGTGTGCCTGTAATCCCAGTGCATGGTTAATGTGTGCCTGTAATCCCAGCAAGAAGCTGAAACAGAAAGATCCCTTGAGCCGAGAAGTTCGAGACCAGCCCGGGCAACATAGTGATACTCTGTCTCTTAAAAAAAATAAAAGACTAAGTGGTGACAAATAAATCACATGGCCTTTCCTTGGTACTGTGTGTGGAGAGAGAGATCCTGCTCTCCCTCGTCTTACACAGCCACCAATCCTGTAAAGTTAGAGCCCTACCTATATGACCTCATTTAACCTTAACTATCTCCTTAGAGCTCTGTCTCTAAATATAGTCACATTGGGGGTTAGGGGTTCAATATATGAAATTTGGAGGGATACAGTTCAGTCCGTAAAAGTTCTCCCAGATGTTCATTTAACTCTAGACACTTCATTCCAGATAGTTTGTGCTCACTATCCTCCTTTTCAGATTAAAAAGGAAGAAAATACTAACATTTCATGAGCTTTCAAGATCAATAAGAGAAATAACAGATATATAAAACAGATAGAAGTGACTATAACATTTTGATGAAATTTTCCCCAGTATTTTATTATGGACACTTGGTAACATACAGAGAAGTTGGCAAAGGTTTACATTGAACACCCTACAACCTGTATCGACAGTTAATATTTCACTTTTTTTGTTTTGTCACTAATCTGTCCATTCTCCATCAACCATCATTTTTTAACCTGGAATGAATCTTTTATTTTTTTTATTACAGTAAAATATACATAACAAAACATTTATGAGTGTAACCATTTTAAGTGTGCTTTCAGTGGCGTTGAGTACATTCACAGTGTTGTGCAACCACCACCACTGTCCATTTTCAGAAATATTTTATCATCCCAAACAGAAACTCTACCCATTAAGCAATAACAACCCATTCTTTGCTCCACTTCCTCAGTCCCTACTAGCCTCTATGGACTTTCTCTCTCTCAGAATTTGCCAATTCTAGATACCTCATATAAATGGAGTTATATGATATGTGGTCTTTCGTGTCCAGCTTATTTCACTCAAAATATTTTCAAGGTTTATGCTAATTGTAAGGTGTTAACCAGAATTTTGTTCCCTTTTATGGCTGAATAATCTTCCCTCATAAGTATATACCAAATTTTGTTTAGCCATTTGACTGTCAGTTGATGTTTGGGTTATTCCATCTTTGGGCTATTGTTAATAATGTGCTTATGAGTATTGGTATACCATTTTCTGAGTTCCTGCTTTCAGTTATTTTGGCAAGATACCTAGAAGTAGAATGGCTGGATCAGATGGTCATTTGATGTTTAACTTTCTGAAGAACCACCAGTTTTCCACAGCAGCTGTACCATTTTATTTTTTATTTTTATATTTTTACTTCTTGAGAGGTCTTTTTTATTATTATACTTTACGTTCTGGGATACATGTGCAGAATGTGCAGGTTTGTTAACATAGGTATACATGTGCCATGGTGGTTTGCTGCACCCATCAACCCGTCATCTACATTAGGTATTTCTCGTAATGCTATCCCTCCCCTACCCCTCCACCCACAACAGGCCCCAGTGTGTGATGTTCCCTTCCCTGTGTCCATGTGTTCTTATTGTTCAACTCCCACTTATGAGTGAGAACATGCCGTGTTTGGTTTTCTGTTCCTATGTTTGCTGAGAATGATGGTTTCCAGCTTCTACCATGTCCCTGCAAAGGACATAAACTAACCTTTTTTATGGCTGAATAGTATTCCATGGTATATATGTGCCACATTTTCTTTATCCAGTCTATCATTGATTGGCATTTGGGTTGGTTCCAAGTCTTTGCTGTTGTGAACAGTGCCTCAATGAACATACATGTGATGTGTCTTTATAACAGAATGATTTATAATCATTTGGGTATACACCCAGTAATGGGATTGCTGGGTCAAATGGAATTTCTATTGCTAGGTCCATGAGGAATTGCCACACCATCTTCCACAATGGTTGAACTAATTTACACTCCCACCAACGGTGTAAAAGTGTTCCTATTTCTCCACATCCTCTTTAGCATCTGTTGTCTCCTGACTTTTTAATGATCACCATCCTAACTGGCATGAGATGGTATCTCATTGTGGTTTTGATGTGTATTTCTATAATGACCAGTGATAATGAGCTTGTTTTCATATGTTTGTTGGCTCCATAAATGTCTTCTTTTGAGAAGTGTCTGTTCATATCCTTCACCCTCTTTTTGATGGGGTTATTTTTTTCTTGTAAATTTAAGTTCTTTGTAGATTCTGGATATTAGCCCTTTGTCAGATAGATTGCAAAAATTTTCTCCCAGTCTGTAGGCTGCCTATTCACTTTGATGATAGTTTCTTTTGTTGAGCAGAAGCTCTTTAGTTTAATTAGATCCCATTTGTCAATTTTGGCTTTCGTTGCCATTGCTTTTGGTGTTTTAGTCATGAAGTCTTTGCTCATGCCTGTGTCCTGAATAGTATTGCCTAGGCTTTCTTCTAGTGTTTTTATGGTATTAGGTCTTACATTTAAGTCTTTTATCCATCTGGAGTTAACTTATGTATAAGGTGTAAGGAAAGGGGTCCAGTTTAAGTTTTCTGCATATGGCTAGCCAGTTTTTCCAACACCATTTATTAAATAAAGAATCCTTTCCGCATTGCTTGTTTTTGTCAGGTTTATCAAAGATCAGATGGTTGTAGTTGTATGGTATTATATCTGAGACCTCTGTTCTGTTTCATTGGTCTGTATCTCTGTTTTGGTAACAGTATCATGCTATTTTTGTTATTGTAGCCTTGTAGTATAGTTTGAAGTCAGTTATTGTAGTATAGTTTGAAGTCAGCTTTGTACTTTTTGCTTAGGATTGTCTTGGCTATGCGGGCTCTTTTTTCATTCCATATGATTTAAGGTAGTTTTTTTCCAATTCTGTGAAGAAAGTCAGTGGTAGCTTGATACGGATAGCATTTAATCTATAAATTACTTTGGGCAGTATGGCCATTTTCACAATATTGATTCTTTCTATCCATGAGCATGGAATGTTTTTCCATTTGTTTGTGTCCTCTCTTATTTCCTTGAACAGTGGTTTGTAGTTCTCCTTGATGAGTCCTTCACATCCCTTGTAAGTTTTATTCCTTAGTATTTTATTCTCTTTGTAACAATTGTGAATGGGAGTTCACTCATGATTTGGCTCTCTGTTTGTCTGTTATTGGTGTATAAGAATGCTTGTGATTTTTGCACATTGATTTTGAATCCTGAGATTTTGCTGAAGTTGCTTATCAGCTTAAGGAGATTTTGGGCTGAGAAGATGGAGTTTTCTAACTATACAGTCATGTCATCTGCAAACAGAGACAATTTGACTTCCTCTCTTCCTCTTTGAATACCCTTCATTTCTTTCTCTTGCCTGATTGACCTGACCAGAATTTCTTATAATGTGTTGAATAGGAGTGGTAAGAGAGGGTATCCTTGTCTTGTGCTGGTTTTCAAAGGGAATGCTTCCAGCTTTAGCCCATTCAGTATAATATTGGCTGTGGGTTTTTCATGAATAGCTCTTATTATTTTGAGATATGTTCCTAGTTTATTGAGAGTTTTTAGCATGAAGAGCTGTTGAATTTTGTTGAAGGCCTTTTCTGCATCTATTGAAATAATCATGTGGTTTTTCTCATTGGTTCTGTTTATGTGATGGATTATGTTTATTTATTTGCCTATGTTAAAAAATCCTTTCATCCCAGGGATGAAGCCAACTTGATCATGGTTGATAAGATTTTTGATGTGCTGTTGGATTCAGTTTGCCAGTATTTTATTGAGGATTTTTACTCAATGTCAATCATGAATATTGGCCTGAAATTTTCTTTTTTTGTTGTGTCTCTGCCAGGTTTTGGTATCAGGATGATGCTGGCCTCATAAAATGCGTTAGGCAGGAGTCCCTCTTTTTCTATTGTTTGGAATAATTTCAGAAGGAATGGTACCAGCTCCTCTTTGTACCTCTGGTAGAGTTTCGCTGTGAATTTGTCTGGTCCTGGACTTTTTTTGGTTGTTAGGCTATTAATTACTGTCTCAATTTCAGAACTTGTTCTATTCAGGGATTCAACTTTTTCCTAGTTTAGTCTTCGGAAGGTACATGTGTCTAGGAATTTATCCATTTCTTCTAGATTTTCTAGTTTATTTGTGTAGAGGTGTTGATAGTATTCTCTGATGGTAGTCTGTATTTACGTGTGATCAGTGGTGATATGCCCTTTATCATTTTTTATTATGTTTATTTGATTCTTCTCTCTTTTCTTCTTTATAAGTCTGACTAGCCCTCTATCTATTTTGTTAATCTTTTCAAAAAACCAGCTCCTGGATTCATTGATTTTTTTGTTTTGAAGGGTTTTTTGTATCTCTGTCTCCTTCAGTTCTGCTGTGATCTTAGTTATTTCTTGTATTCTACTAGCTTTTGAATTGGTTTGATCTTGCTTCTGTAATTCTTTTAATTGTGATGTTAGTGTGTCAATTTTAGATCTTTCCCACTTTCTCCTGTGCGCATTTAGTGCTATAAATTTCCCTCTACACTGCTTTAAATGTGTCCCAGAGATTCTGGCATGTCGTGTCTTTGTTCTCATTGGTTTCAAAGAACTTATTTTTGCCTTAATTTTGTTATTTACCCAGTAGTCATTCAGGAGCAGGTTGTTCAGTTTCCAAGTAGTTGTGCTGTTTGGAGTGAGTGTCTTAATCCTGAGTTCTAATTTGATTGCACTGTGGTCTGAGAGACTGTTTGCTATGATTTCCATTCTTTTCCATTTGCTGAGGAGTATTTTGCTTCCAATTATGTGGTCAATTTTAGAATAAGTGTGATGTGGTGCCAAGAAGAATGTATATTCTGTTGATTTGTGGTAGAAAGTTCTGTAGATGTCTATTAGGTCCATTTGGTCCAGAGCTGAGTTCAAGTCCTGAATATCCTTGTTAATTTTCTGTCTCATTGATCTGTCTAATATTGATAGTGGGGTGTTAAAGTCTCCCACTATTATTGTGTGGGAGTCTAAGTCTCTTTGTATGTCTCTAAGAACTTACTTTATATATATCTGGGTGCTCCTGTATTGGGTGCATATGTATTTAGGATAGTTAGCACTTCATTTTGCATTGATTCCTTTACCATTATATAATGCTTTTTGTCTTTTTTGATCTTTGTTGGTTTAAAGTCTGTTTTATCAGTAACTAGGATTGCAGCCCTTGGGTTTTTTTTCTTTTCATTTGTTTGGTAAATCTTCCTCCATCCCTTTATTTTGAGTTTATGTGTGTCTTGCCCATGAGATGGATCTCCTTAATACAGCACACTGATGGGTCTTGACTCTTTATCCCACTTGCCAGTCTGTGTGTTTTAATTGGGGCATTTAGCTCGTTTACATTTAAGGTTAATGTTGTTATGTGTGAATTTGATCCTGTCATTATGATGCTAGTTGGTTATTTTGCCCATCAGTTGATGCAGTTTCTTCACAGTGTCAATGGTCTTTACAGTTCGGTATGATTTTGCAGTGGCTGGTACCGTTTTTTCTTTCTATATTTAGTGCTTCCTTCAAGAGCTCTTGTAAGGCAGGCCTGGTGGTGACAAAATCTCTCAATATTTGTTTATCTGTAAAGAATTTTATTTCTCCCTGCTTATGAAGCTTAGTTTAGCTGTATATGAAATTCTGGGTTGAAAATTATTTTCTTTAAGCATATTGAATATTGGCTCCCACTCTCTTCTGGCTTGTAGGGTTTCTGCAGAGAGATCTGCTGTGAGTCTGATGGGGTTCCCTTTTTGGGTTACCTGACCTTTCTCTCTGGCTGCCCTTAACATTTTTTCCTTCATCCTTGATGAATCTGACGATTATGTGTGTTGTGTTTGCTCTTCTCCAGGAGTATCTTTGTGGTGTTCTCTGTATTTCCTGAATTTGAATGTTGACCTGTTTTGCTTTCTCCTGGATAATGTCCTGATCAGTGTTTTCCAATTTGGTTCCATTCTCCCTGTCACTTTCAGGTATACCAATTAAACGTAGTTTTGATCTTTTCACATAGTCCCATATTTCTTAGAGGCTTTGTTACTTCCTTTTCATTCTTTTTTCTCCAATCTTGTCTTCATGCTTTATTTCATTAAGTTGATCTTCAATCTCTGATATCCTTTCTTCTGCTTGATTGATTCGTCTATTGATACTTGTGTATGCTTCACGAAGTTCTCGTGCTGTGTTTTTCAGCTCCTTCAGGTTATTTATATTCTTCTCTAAACTGGTTATTGTAGTTAGCAATTCCTCTAACCTTTTTTCAATGTTCTTAGCTTCCTTACATTGGGTTAGAACATGCCCTTTAACTCATAGGAGTTTGTTATTACCCACCTTCTGAAGCTTACTTCTGTCAGTTTGTCAAACTCATTCTCCATCCAGTTGTGTTCCTCTGCTGGCAAGAAGTTCTGATCATTTGGAGGAGAAGAGGTGTTCTTGTTTTTGGAATTTTCAGTCTTTTTGTGCTGGTTTTTCCTCATCTTCATGGATTTATCTACTTTTGGTCTTTGATGTTGGTGACCTTCGGATCGCGTTTCTGTGTGGATGTCCTTTATGTTGATGTTGATGCTGTTCCTTTCTGTTTGTTAGTTTTCCTTCTAACAGGCCCATCTTCTTCAGGTCTGCTGAAATTTGCTGAAGGTCCACTCCAGACCCTGGTTACCTGGGTATCATCAGCAGAGGCTGCAGAACAGCAAAGATTGCTGCCTGTTCCTTCCTTGCACCCACCAGATGCCAGCCAGAGCTCTCGTATATGAGGCATCTGTCAACCCCTGCTGGGAGATGTCTTCCATTCAGGAGGCACAGAGGTCAGGGACCCACTTGAGGAGGCAGTCTGTCCCTTAGCAGAGCTCAAGGGCTGTGCTAGGAGATCCACTGCTCCCTTCAGAGCTGCCAGGTGGAAACATTTAAGTTTGCAGAAGCTGCACCCACAGCCACTCCTTCCCCCAGGTGCTCTGTCCCAGGCAGATAGAAGTTTTATCTGTAAGCCCCTGACTGCTTACAGATAGTCAAACAAAGGGCTGCTGCCTTTGTTTCAGAGATGCCCTGCCCAGAGAGGAGGAATCTAGAGAGGTAGTCTGGCTACAGTGGCTTTGCTGAGCTGCAGTGGGCTCTGCCCAGTTTGAACTTCAGTCTCATTTCCAGGGGAGTGAGCAGTTCTGTCTTGCTGGTGTTCTAGGTGGCACTGGGATATGGAAAAAAAGTTCCTGCAGCTACCTCAGTGTCTGCCCAAATGGCCGCCCAATTTTGTGCTTAAAACCCAGGGCCCTGGTGGCATATGTACCTGAGGGAATCTCCTGGTCTGTGGGTTGCAAAGATCATGGGAAAAGCTTAGTATCCGAGCTGGAATGCACCGTTCCTCACAGCATGATTTCTCACGGTTCCCTTGGCTAAGGGAGGGAGTTCTGCAACCCCTTGCACTTCCTGGGTGAGGTGATGCCTGCTTCGGCTCGCCCTCTGTGGGTTGTACCTACTGTCTAACTAGTCTCAATGAGATGTGCCTGGTACCTCAGTTAGAAATGCAGAAATCACCCACCTTCTGCGTTGATCTCACTGGGAGCTACAGACCAGAGCTGTTCCTATTCGGGCATCTGGACTGTCATACCTGAGAGCATCTATCTGTACCGTTTTATATTACTACCAGCAGTGCACAAGTGTTCCAGTCTCCCCACAGCCTAACCAATGGACTGGAATATTTTTAAGCAAGGGTTTCATACATATACACAGTAACTTCAACACGATCTTCTATTTCTCAAAACTCTCATTAGTTAAAAAAAAAAAAAAAAAAGAAGCCTTCAGTATAAGCCCAAATAAAATGTCTCCAAAAAAAGGCCTATCTCACAATTTTTGATAGATTGGAAACATACCAACAAATGGCACCTTGTTTTTAAAAGAGTTTAGATTCCATTAAACATTACAAATTCATGTATCTTCTCATCATAAGCATTACATTCGATGATCAGCTTTACTTCAAACAATGTCAAAATCAGTGATGCATCACTTTCTATAAAGCAATAAAGCATTATAAAGTATGAATGGCAGACTTCACTGATAATGGAATTCCTTGAAAACAATGATAAACCAACGTTTATATCACTTATAAAAACATGAATATAAGGTTTGATGCAGCAGAAGTTTGCATGAGAAATGCAATCTTAGGTCAGTTAAAAAAAATGTATAGATACATAGATACACACACACGTAAACTGTTCCTACCCATTAGCCATCCTGAAGAGGTAAATAGGAGTAAACAATTTTCATTTAAGGGTTTTCACTTACATAGTGAAATGTGGAAATAATCTGCTTACCCATAAGGAGAGAGCTGAATAATTTGTGTTACACACTGGGATTTTTTTTTTTTTACAACAGAGTCTCACTCTGTCACTCAAACTGGAGTGCAGTGGCACTGTCTCAGCACACTGCAACCTCCACCTCTGGGGTTCAAGCGATTCTGCTGCCTCTGCCTCCCAAGTCGCTGGGACTACAGGCATGTGCCACCACGCCTGGCTAATTTTTTTGTATTTTTAGTAGAGACGGGGTTTCACCGTGTTAACCAGACTGGTCTCGAACTGCTGACCGCAGGTGATCTGCCCACCTTGTCCTCCCAAAGTGCTGGGATTACAGGTGTGAGTCACCGCACCTGGTCCGTGCACTGGGATATTAAGTAATCATTAAAATAACGTTTTTTAAAATGTTGAATGGCTTGGGAAAATGCTCAGTATATTGTAAGAGGTAAAGAAGTCTACGTTATTTGACATAGGATAAGATATTTAAAAACAAATTTATAGAACTACACTAGATGTGACCATCAAATCCTTTTTCCAGCTTCCTCGAGGTATAACCTACCCCATCTTTTTAATGCATTTCTACATAGGTTACTCAGTATTTAAGGATGCATGTTATTAACTAACATTCAATTTTTTTTCATTTAAGATAAAATTTTTATACAATGACATATACAGTTTTTTTGTTTTTTTTTTTTTTTTTGGAGACAGAGTCTCACTCTGTCACCCATGCTGAAGTGTAATAGCACAATCATGGCTCACTGCAGCCTCAACCTCCTGGGCTCAAGCAACCATCTCACCTCAGCCTCCCAAGCAGCTGGGACTACAGGTGTGCACCACCATGCCTGGCTAATTTTTGTATTTTTTGTAGAGGTGGAGTTTCATCATGTTGCCCAAGCTGGTCTTAAACTCCTGGCCTCAAGAAATCCTCCTTCCTCAGCCTCCCGAAGTCCTTGGATTACAGGCATGAACCACTGCACCTGGCCGATATACACAAATCTTAAGTGTACTATTCTGATGAAACTCTTTTTGATCACCATTTTAAATCTTGTTGTGCTCTGTATACAAGTTCATTGGCAGAGCTGTTTTGTGAGGAAAGCGGCACTGTTCCATTGGTTAAAACTGTTTATAACTTAAGGTAGTTGTTGAAAGCACCATTATTTGCCAGATCAAAGTTAAATCACTAAAAAGGACAAGGTTGGGAAGTGGATGAATGAAGAGAAATGTTGAAATTCTTTGCGGGGAAAAAAGCAAAATTGGCTGATAATTAGGAAAAGACTGGTTATAGGTGTTTGGGTACCTCATACCTACTTGCTTGTATAATTTGCTTTCTACTTTTGCCTTGTAAATTTAGAGGCAGGGAAATGAAAAGAGATACTGTTTTTCATCTCCACTATTCTCCCCAGAAATTCTTTCTCATCTAATACAGAGAGCCTCACATTGTCCTGACCCATGTTTGACACATTGTTAAAGATTGATAGATGCCTGAATGAGTGAAAATAAATGAATAACTATCCTTCGCAGTCAGAAGATACTTCCTAGGGATTTCCTAACTAGTGGTTATGAGATAAGTATGCCATATCTTCCAGTGGACTGTGGCACAGTGCTTTCAAGAAGTCTTAGATGAAGGGATTCAGGGCAGGTTAGAAAAAAGTTTTCTCATTCATGAGTTTACTTGGTTTATATTTCTTTGCATTTAGGTAGGTAGGTAGAATTGGTTTAGATTTTTTTTGCATTTAGATAGGCAGACACACAGGTACACACATTGAAGTTGTCTGAGCATATTAGGAGTAATTGCCTACATGCCTCTTTTTCTAAATTAGTTGTAGATTTTCAGAACAGTTGCAGTATAGTCTGTTTCAATGTACTGGGTTTTCTTACTGGCTTATATCTCAGCTCTTGGTTCACTGCTCAGAACTCACCTCTGCCTCAGTTTCTTTGGGAAAAACATCAGGAAACACAGGAAGTAGTTGCTGTGATGAAGTCCAAGAAAACAGGCAGAGTTAAGGAGCTCCAAAGAGGAGAAGACAGGCAGAAATTGATAGGTGTGGGCAGAAATGGCACCTTCAAGAATCCCAGCAGCAGAGTCCTAGAGGGAATGGTGGAACAGCTCTGGGTTGTCTGGCAGCTGAACAGAGTCCATAGCATGACAAAATGGAAAAGGCAGGACCAAAAGCCATCTACTTACAGATGACTACCTTGTCACAGAAGCATTATGAGACACAACCTCATCCAGGCAGGTACATGGTGACATCATCCTTAAAAGGCTGAAATGGATGGTTCCATCTGAGGAGATTTTTCTTTAAAAAGTATAATTATTGGGGCAAGAAAAACATGAACTTGGTTTTTAAATTTTACTTTACATTTTCCTAGGGTTTTATTCTGTTTGCTTCCAGCATGGTCCAAATACCTACTTCAAAGCAAACATTCTAACAAGAACTTGTTAAGAGGAAGGGAAACCAGCTCCTGTGGCTTCTTGTACACCAGCTATGGGGGCACTCACAGAACCACGTTTGTGAGTTGAGTGTAAATGAATCCGAAACCTACAAATTAGATTTCCCTTGAAATACACATGGGTTTAAAACTTTAACGGGAAAAGAACTTGGCAAATCAAATCTGACCATATTCAGTAAAACCTCACTAATTTGCACTAATGACCAAGAGATCCATTGAGAATTACTGAATTTTTGTGAGAGTGTTAGCATGGGAAAAAAAATACCAGAATGGTTGGGAAGGTGGGGGTGGGGGGTAGAAAAAGAGAAGGAGGAGGAAAATCAAAGTTCTAGCATCAAACAAACATACTTTATGGTACAATGAAGAATGTATTCGAACGGTTACTGGAATGAAACTCAATAGCTTAATGAGTGCCTTGCTGTGGTACGCCTGCCCACTGGGGAGGCAGCCATGTCATAAGGCCTGCCTAAGCCAGCAGCTAATGTGCACTTAGGTAAAGAGGCCTTTGCTTTTTTGAAAGTTGAGTGGTTGTGGTTTTTGCAAGGGTGTGAACCAATGAGATTCTACTGTGTGTCATGCAGGTTTGTTATAGACTTGCACATGTAGGCTGTGATTCTAAGTCCACATTGGAGATGGAATTGCTTATTACTGCTTTAAAAAAGTGAAAAGTTGCTAGAAAGAGACAGCAGTTCTGACTAGCTGAATCTTTTTTAGATGTTAGTGAACCAATCATATCTATAGTAGAAGAAATTTAAAGCATTCTGAGTAGTCCTTTATTGTAACATGAATTTTATTAAAAATAAAAGGTGGGAGGCCAAGGCGGGAGGATCACTTGAGGTCAGGAGTTTGAAACCAGCCCAGCCAACATGGTAAAACCCCGTATCTACTAAAAATACAAAAATTAGCTAGGTGTGGTGATGTGCACCTGTAATCCCAGCTACTCGGGAGGCTGAAGCAGGAGAATCACTTGAGCCCCAGAGGCGGAGGTTGCAGTGAGCTGAGATTGCACCACTGCACTCCAGCCTGGGTGACAGGGTAAGACTCTGTCTCAAAAACAAGAAAAAAAAAAAGGTTTATCTTTCTTTATAAGCAGCTGTCTAAAAAGTTATTTTAACTATTCATGGCCCAAATTTCAGTAATTATAGTGGCTGGTTGTTTTTTTTTTTTTTTTTTGAGACAGAGTTTCGCTCTTGTTACCCAGGCTGGAGTGCAATGGCATGATCTCGGCTCACCACAACCTCCGCCTCCTGGGTTCAAGCAATTCTCCTGCCTCAGCCTCCTGAGTGGCTGGGACTACAGGCATGCGCCACCATGCCCAGCTAATTTTTGTATTTTTAGTAGAGATGGGGTTTCACCATGTTGACCAGGCTGGTCTCAGTCTCTTGACCTCGTGAGCCACCGCGCCCGGCCATAGTGGCTGTTTTTAATCAATTTACTTACGAAATAGTTTTCTTCAGTTGTTAGTATTTTTACATATGCAGTTAAAGGACAGTGATGTTTCCTTTCACTCTCCATAATATCTGAGAATGTCTAGGGTTGTGATAGTCTTTATTACTATGGAATATGTCTTAACTAAATGTGCTGTTCTTCCCGACTTAAGAGCAACCCTTGGTAATGATTTGTGTTTACACTGATTTCAGTCACTCCTTAGACTTGCCTTACTGTGAGCTAATATTTTACTAGCTGAAGAATAATTTAGAACTTCAACTCAAGCAGCCATTGGAGGCTGTGGGGGATAATAAATATGAATAGTCAGAGCTTTCTCTAGGATATAAGCTGAGGTAATGATTTCAGGTCTTTAACTGCCACCCCTGGACCAGAAAAGGAGTTGTCACACCAGCTGCTGCAGAAGAAGACCAAACCTAATTTGACACACAGTAAAGCCTAAAAGGAGTTAGGCCCTGGAAGGAGTTGTTTGTGTAGAAGACAGTTGTAAAGCTTTCATCTTTTGTTTTGTTTTTTCCTAAGAGCTGGATCTCAATATATTACCTGTGCTGTCCTCAAATTTCTAGCCTCAAGTGATCCTCCTGCCTGAACTTCCCAAGTAACTGGGGCTACAGGTGTGTACTGCTAAGCCAGGTTTGCTTTTGTCATTTTTAATCTTTTCTTTCTTTTTCCCCAGTTAAACAATAAAACATGATTCATGTGCCACTTCCCCTTCAAGTCAGGGAGTGGAGAAGTAATGAAATTTGAAGGATTCATGTATTAGCATCCCCATAGGAATCATATAAAAGTTCTTCACTCTTTTCAAGCCCCCAGTGTTGCCCCTATGACTCTTAGGCAGGTCATTTACTTTGCTTTAAAAAAAAAAAAAAAAAGTCCAGTGTAGGTTTTCTAAATTATTTTCTTCTTCACCTCAACATTTCTGTAATTTAATTCCTATCTTCTCTCTTAGGCCTGTTTCTGAGGAGAAAGTACTGATTACTTTGTCAAGCAGAGCTCTTAAACTCCCCTTATTCACTGCAAGCCCTCTCACTTGGCTTTCTCCCTCCTGTCTGTATTTTAGCAGACTCAGGTCTCCCCCATCTTAAGTCCTCTCCTTGACATTGCAGATGACTATTATTGTTACTGCCCTTTTACAGCAGAACTCTTTAGAACATTCTACATATGTGATGTAGCTCAAGTCTCTACCTCTAAGGCCTCTCATATGGGCCCACCCAAATCTTACCTTGAATTGTACTTCCATAATTCCCACGTATTGTGGGAGGGACCCAGTGCGAGATAATTGAATCATGGGGGTGGTTTCTCCCATGCTGTTCTCACGTGGTTGTGAATATGTCTCACAAGATCTGATGGTTTGATAAGGGGAAACCCATTTCGCTTGGCTCTCATTCTCTCTTTTGCCTGCTGCGACGTAAGGTGTGCCTTTCACCTTCTGCCATGATTGTGAGGCCTCCCCAGCCATGTGGAACTTTGAGTCCATTAAATCTCTTTTTCTTTGTAAATTGCCCCATCTTGGGTATGTCTTTATCAGCAGCATAAAAATGAAATAAGACAGTAAATTGGTACCAGGAGCAGGGCACTGCTGAAAAGATTCCTGAAAATGTGGAAGTGACTTTGGAACTTGGTAACAGGCAGAAGTTGGAACAGTCTGGAGGGCTCAGAAGAAGAGAGGAAAATGTGGGAAAGTTTGGAACTCCCTAGAGACTTGCTGAATGGCTTTGGCCAAAATGCTGATAATGATATGGAATGGACAGTGAAATACAGGCTGAGGTAGTCTCAGATGAAGATGAGGAACTTGTTGGGAACTGGAGCAAAGGTGACTCTTGTTATGTTTCAGCAAAGAGATTGGCACAGTTTTGCCCCTGCCCTAGAGATTTGTAGAACTTTGAACTTGAGAGAGATGATTTAGGGTATCTGGCAGAAGAAATTTCTAAGCATCAAAGAATTCAAGATGTGACTTGGGTGCTATTAAAGGCATTCAGTTTATAAGGGAAGCAGAGCATAAAAATGTGGAAAATTTGCAGCCTGACAATACGATAGAAAAGAAAATCCCATTTTCTAAGAAGAAATTCAAGCCGGCTTTAGAAATTTTCATAAATAACGAGGAGTCAAATGTTAATCCCCAAGCTAATGGAGAAAATGTCTGCAGGGCATGTGAGAGGTCTTGACAGCAGCCCCTCCCATCACAGGCCCAGAGGCTTAGGAGAAAAGAGTGGTGTTGTGGGCCAGGTCCAGGGTCCCCATGCTGTGTGCAGCCTAGGGACTTGGTGCCCTGTGTCCCAGCCACTCCAGCCATGGCTGATAGGGGCCAACACAGAGGTCAGGACCTGGCTTCAGAGGATGAAAGCCTCAAGTCTTGGCAGCTGTCATGTGGTGTTGAGCCTGCCATTGCACAGAAATCAAGAATTGGGATTTAGGAACCTCCACTTAGATTTCAGAGGATGTAAGGAAATGCCTGGATGTCCAGGCAGAAGTTCACTGCAGGGGTGGGGCTCTCATGGAGAACCTCTGTTAGAGCAGTGCAGAAGGGAAATGTGGAGTTGGAATCCCCACACAGAGTCCCTACTAGGGTACCACCTAGTGGAGCTATGAGAAGAGGGCCACTATCCTCCAGACCCCAGAATGATAGATCCACTGACAGCTTGCACCACGTACCAGGAAAAACCTCAGACACTCAAAGCTGTGCTTTCAGCCAGCCTGTGAAAGCAGCCAGGAGCAGGGCTATACCCCTGCAAAGCCACAGGGGCAGAGCTGCCCAAGGCTGTGGGAGCCTACTCCTTGCATCAGCCTGACCTGGATGTGAGACATGGAGTCAAAGGAGATCATTTTGGAGCTTTAAGATTTGACTGCCCCACTGGATTTCGGGCTTACATGGGGCTGGGAGCCACTTTGTTTTGGCGAATTTCTCCCATTTGGAATGGCTGTGTTTGCCCAATGCCTGTATTTACCCAGTGTCTGTACCCCCATTGTATCTATGAAGTAACTAACTTGATTTTGATTTTACAGGCTCATAGGTGGAAGGGACTTGCCTTGTCTCAGATAAGACTTTGGACTGTGGACTTTAGAGTTAATGCTGAAATTAGTTAAGATTTTTGGGGACTGTTGGGAAGGTGTGATTGATTTTGAAATGTGAGGACATGAGATTTGGCTGGGGACGGGATGGAATGATATGGTTTGGTTCTGTGTTCCCACCCAAATCTCATCTTGAATTGTACTCCCGTATTTCCTATGTATTGTGGGAGGGACCTGCTGGGAGATAGTTGAATCATGGGAGCAGTTTCTCCCATACTGTTCTCCTGGTAGTTAATAAGTGTCATAAGATCTGATGGTTTGAAAGGGGAAACTAGTTCCGCTTGCCTCTCATTCTCTCTCTTGCCTGCTGAGATGTAAGACGTGACTCTTGCCTTCCACCATAATTGCGAGGCCTCCCCCACCATGTGGAACTGTGAGCCCATTAAATCCCTTTTTCTTTGTAAATTACCCAGTCTCAGGTATGTCTTTATCAGCAGCATGAAAATACAGCCCCACATGATCTCACCCCTGTCAACCTCTTAATTTGTCTCTTACTATCTCCCCTCTTGCTCATTCTGCTACAGCCACCCTGGCCTCTATCCTGTGCCTCAAATATTCCACTTATGTAAGTCTTTTCACTTTCACTTCTCTCTACCTAGAGTGCTCTTTTGTCATATACTGTACTATATGGCTTACTCGGTCATTTACTTTAGAGCTCCTGATCAAATGATACCTTCATAAACAGAACCTCCTGACCCCTTACATGCAATAGTAACACCATCTCCTCTCCAGAACTCGCTGTTGCTTTTTCCCAGGATATCTTTTCCCCATAGCACATTACCCCTTTTCATCCCATAGCTTGTGTCACCCACAAATACTGTGTCTGTGTTTGTTGCATATTTCTTCCACTGCAGTATTTTGTGTGAAAGCATGGACTTTACCTGTTTGGCTCACAAATGCATTCCCACACCTAGAAGAGTGACTGGTAATCAGTGCCTGATTGGATTAAAGATATTATAGAGATACATACATTCTGCAAATATAGTAGACCTTTGTTTGGTGAACTTTGTTACTTTATTTTGTTTTTAAGTAAAAATTTTTAAGTTTGTTCTTTGAGGGGAGTTTCTATAACAGGTTTTAGGTGGAGTGTTGCTCTCTAGCTAAACCCTTCTCTTGCTTCCTAACAAGCAGATGTCAGATGCAGTCGAATCTTGTTAAAACTCCTTTCTTAACTAAAATGTTTACATAAGAGAATATGCCTTCAAAGAGAGAAACTGTACACCATCAGTGGATTGTTTTAGAGTTTTTGAAATTAAATTGTTTGATCAATTTCAAGGTCTTTTTAAAGTTTTTAAGTATCTCCTTCAATAAGTCTTTATTGAACTTTTAGACACTAATATTTTAACAAATACAAAAGAGAAAAGCCTTGCCTATAAGACAATTAGAGCCCAAATGAAAGAGACAATATAGAATTATATTGTTTTTTTAAATTTTTATTTATTGGTTTTTTGGGTTTTGTTTTTTGTTTTTTGGTTTTGTTTTTGTTTTTGAGACAAAGTCTCACTCTGTTGCCCAGGCTGGAGGGCGGTGGCATGATCTTGGCTCACTACAACCTCCGCCCCTTGGGTTCAAGCAATTCTCCCTGCCTCAGTCTCCCAAGTAGCTAGGATTATAGGCACCTGGCCACATCCAGCTAATTTTTGTATTTTTAGTAGAGACGGAGTTTCACCATGTTGGCCAGGCTGGTCTTGAACTCCTGACCTCAGGTGATCTGCTCACCTGGCCCTGTATCATTTCTTTTAATGTGTAATTACTGTGCTAATCCTTCACAGGCTGTAGTAAGAGCAAGTGGAGGGCACTTCACCTGGTTTGAGGTTGAGAAAAGGCTTTGTGGAGAAAAGATTGCCTGAGCTGAATTTTGAAGGATAAGAAGAGTTTAACCAAGCAGAGAAGGAGGGAGCTGCAGAAGGAACATGAGCAAAAGTGAGTTCCAAGGAGGTGTGAGACACCACTGCATTGTCAGGATATTACCAACATTTTGAAATTATTAAAGCATAAAGTAGATAGAAATGGATAGAGATGAGAAGAAAAGGAGAGGTGGGGGCTGAGGCATGGAGAATGCTTCATTTAGCAGCTTGGGTTTCATCCTTAATGTAGTGTCCTTGCAGGGCTTTTAAGCAAACATCAGAGTCAGAAGGTGTATTATAGGTACTTTCAACTTTTCAGTGGCTTTGAAACTTCAGCCACGTAAGTTGTTCTTCAGATAAGATCTCACGTATTAGCTTAATATTAAAATCAGATCAAAGCAGAACTGCCCAGTTGAGGTTGGGGTAGAAAACACAGAACTTGCAAGCTTGGTCTCTCCCTTCTTCTTCTCCTAGCCCCTCTTGTCAGCTCCTAGGACAACTCTGGGAAGCTTTCAGGGCTCTTCTTAGCACACTATTAAATCACCCCTTTCAATTTTTATATTAGAAAACTGTGGCTGGGGCCGGCGCAATGGCTCATGCCTGTAATCCCAGCACTTTGGGAGGCCGAACCAAGTGTAACACCTAAGGTTAGGAGTTTGAGACCAGCCTGGCCAATATGGTAAAACCCCATCTGTACTAAAAATACAAAAATTAGCTGGGTGTGGTGGCAGACACCTGTAATCCCAGCTACTCAGGAAGCTGAGGTGGGAGAATTGCTTGAATCTGGGAGGTGGTTGCAGTGAGCCAAGATTGCACCACTGCACTCCATCCTGGGTGACAGCATGAGACTCCTTCTCAAAAAAAAAAAAAAGGAAAGAAAGAAAACTGGCTAAGCATCATAGCTCATGCCTGTAATCTCTTTGGGAGGCTGAATCAAGAGGATCACTTGAGCCCAGGAGTTTGAGACTAGCCTGGATAACACAAGGAGACCCCATCTCTACAAAAATAAAACAACTAGCAGGTGTGGTCGTGCTTGCCTGTGGTATTAGCTTCTCAGGAGGCTGAGGCAGGAGGATCGCCTGATCCCAGGAGGTTGAGGCTGCAGTGAGCCATGATCATGCTACTACACTCCAGTCTGAACGACAGAGTGACACCCTGTATCCAAAAAAATAAACAAATGAAGAAAGCTATGACTGAGAAAACAAGAAAATTAGGGCATCTCAGTGAATTAATAGCAGAACGCAGGACTCTTAATTCTCAATCTAGTGCTTTTCTTCTGTTCTATCATTGACAAAAAAAAAATTACTATTTAGTACAGAGAATCCTCACTCTTATGCAGGTGCAATAGATGAGATTAAAAAAAAATCACCCAAGTAGAATAAATGTTCTACATTGAGTATGTGCCTATTAATCTTCTTAATGCAGACTTAAAAAAAAAAAAAGATTCTTTTAGAATTGGTTTCTAGTTCGTATAGTTTCTTTGCCTTTTTATGTTAAGGGATGGAATACCAAGTTACCATCCCTCAACTTGAATTTTTAGGAATTAGATACAGGGAGTTTTCCTTAAAGCCTCTTGTTGTTAGTGGCATCACTTCCCATTAAGTCCTGGTAGTGCCTGTTTACTGACTTTGTTTAAGTAATATGTCATGGCTGAATCCTGTTACAATGGCAAAAACAGTTGAGTGAGAGTCGGGAGACCTGGTTCTACTCCCAGTCCAACCATTAACTGGCTGAATAACATTTGGAAAAGTCAGTCATGCTCAACTGTACAATGAGAAGGTTGAACTAAATTATTTCTTAGGCCCATTCCAGCTCCTACAGTCTGTGATTCTAATTATAGTGTATGTTGTGTTTTATCTGTGAGAGTGGTGATGTTATAGACTGCTGTAAGCTCTCATTTTTGGTGGTCCGAATGACTCAAGATAGTTGGGTACGTCAAGCAGTTGATTGTGAGTATCTCTGAAGAGATGCAGAAGTGGGCATTTACTCATCAGGGCAGAGGATATGTATTAATGAAATGAGTTCATTTATTTGTAACTATATTCACAGTCTGGGAATTTGAATGGCTTCACTGAAATTCTAGCAATAAATTCCCCATGACCTTATCAGTGGACAGCTCAGCCTTGGGACAGCCCACTTAGCAGATGTTTATGAAGAGCTGTGCTTATCTCAGTAGCAGTCATGGTATATAAACTCTTTTAGAACCCTCAGAATTATAGATGTCCTTCATAGTGCACTTCTGAATTCCCCATTCTGTATTTGATTCCCCAATCTCATTTTTCTGTAGAAGCCCTTCCTCAATGTGCTATTTAAAGTCCTTTAAATCAAGCCCTATTACTTTGAGAATAAGTGTGATATAACAAACAATGACATTATTATATTGTAAGGACAAGAAATGGGGTTAAGTTATAAAGCAGAACATTTTTATTTACACAGCAGTGTTTTAATAACCAGCCAAATTTTGGAAGAGAACTAGAAAAATAGTTAAAAGATAAATGGACTTATGTTTCAATGTTATGATTTTTCACATACACTAAAGTTCATTTTTACTTTTTAAAATCTCTGAATTTCGGACAGGACCCTAGGAGAGTTGTTGGCATCCTTTGGTCAACACATTTGTCAGGGTATTTTCTTTTTTCAATGTCCTTCTATGGTTCTATTAAGCAATAACCTCATTAGCACCACATTCTGAGTGGTATAGTATGATAGCTTTACTACAAAGGAGTTCTGTATTTCACTTGCCAGGATATAACACTCTTATGACAGGAGAGAAAAAGAAAACTTGCTATGAAGGGGAAGCTTAGACATTATTTACTCTAAATATTGGAGCTTTCCATTTGAAAGTTTACAGAGGCTGAGGAATTGTTGAATTTGGAGATTTTGAAATGAAAATCTCCAGCAAACTCTAAAAATGTTTCCACCTTAAAAAACAAGTTCTGTTTCCTTCTGTGAGCATTGCCTTACATAGCTTTGGATTAGTCTATAAGTTATTTTCATCTCAAATACGTTTCACTAAGAGACACAGTATCACCCTCTTCTGGAGTGAAACAAATAAAACATTCTGGTTCAGGGCTAGGCAACTTGAGAACAGACTGTCAGTTGTGTTGAGTTAGATGGACTCTTTTTACCTCTTTAGATCAAGTCTATTTTTTAGGCTACATCAGGTTAGAGTAATGCAAACTCTGAAAGGCCCAATCCAAATTAACCCTGGCAATATTCCAGAAGTGCTGGGAACTGGCAAATTTAAATCATTTTCAATTCCAAATTTTTTTTCTTTTACTTTTGGCTCTGTGTCATTCTGGATGTGTTAAAACTATGGAAAAACAGGTTATTACTGATTTCACTTCTTTTGAGTCCCTTGACTTGGTCTACACAAACAAAATGTATTATAGCCAATGTCATCATTTAGAGAAGGGTTATATATTGCAAAAATATCATTAAGTCCTAGACAGCCATAGAAATGAGGCTTTGTTGACACAGTTATAAAGAATTCTGTGCATAAATACCTTCTGAGGTCCCTATCTAGGTGTCTGTCACTCTAGCATGGCAATATGTAGGTGCATGCTGTTTTTCCAGTTGTGGGTTGATGTACAGATAAAGCACAGGGATAAAGATGAAATTGTCATTTATGTAGGTCAAACTCAATAGAATGCCAACAGTTTTATAGGGTTCAACCTAATAATTATTTTGATCTACTATGAATTAGCAGTTACTCTTCACTTCACCTTTGCTCCAAGCATATAAATTGAATTCATCTAACTCGACAAGCCACTACCAAAACAAAGCAATGCAACAAAATACAGAAGGTTCTCTATGTCTCAGCTTCTTCATCTATAAAATGGAGGTGATAATCGTACCTTCCTTGTAGGGTTGTGAAGATTAACTGTAAAAGGCCTAGAATAGCACTTGACATGTAACAAACACTCAGTAAATTTAGCTGTTAGTAGCATTGTCAACATTATCAGCATGTTACTAATTTGTTTGTTCAATGAATATTTATTGGTTTCTGACTATTTGGCAAGCTGCCTGGTGCTGGGGTCACATTTCTGAACAGGCTATATTCCCTACCCTCAGGGTGTAATTACAATGTAGTATAGTATAGTAGTAATGTAGTGTAAGTACTGCTGTAGGGCTAGCAGGTGCTGTGGACCTTAGTGCACTTAGGTGAGGCCTAACTCTGTCTTAATGATCAGGGAAGGCTTCCTGCAGGGAATGTCAGCTAAGCTGAAATCTAAAGGACTAATCAAGTTAGCCAAGCTAAAAGAACCAGGAAGAACAGACTCATCAGCATGAATATAAAGTATAGAGGCCAGAGGGAGAGAGAGCATTACGTGTTCTGAGAACAAGTCTTTACTTCCCTTCAGTTTTGCACTTGTTACAAAATTTTGCACTTACGCTTGTTGTATATCAACAGGTTTCATCTGTGGACACCATGGCAAAAATGTATACGATTTCTGCCAATATGATCAAGAGCTTAGTGCTAGTTACCTATTTGGATAGTTCAAGAGTTGCTTACCAAAGGATTCTAGCTGTAATATTTTTGTCCTATAGAGAAGTGGCTGTTCTCTAAAGGTATTTTTATGTAATCCTAGGTAAGAAAAATAGACTAAAAAGTAAAAACTGGGCCTCCGGAAGAGAAAAGAACTTTTAAAGAAAATCTGTTAATAATGCTATGTAATGATAGCAATAGTAAAATGATTGCAGAGAGCTGGATTACTTATTTATCTGAATAACCAAAGGGTGCATTTTTAAAAAACAAAGCCAGTTAACATTGAGCTAAACACAGACATTAAAAATCAATCCAATTGGTATGAATTTTTTTTCTATAGAGCAAAGTAAACCAGTGAAAGCAAATGATTGTAGCAGTCAGATCCCTCCCAATGAGACTGCTCTCCCCAGTAGAACATCCCCTTCTTTCGCAAACCCGTACGAGCTTAGAGGATGTGTTTCTCTTCCATTTTTGTCCTTTTACTATGATTAAAACTTATGTGTCCGTTATGGCACTTTGTGTTTTATAAGGGTATTGTAAGTGATGCTTTATTTCTTTTGTATTTTCAGAACATCTGGATAAAAAGATTAAAAAGGTAAACAATGTGGGAGACGCAAAATGCAGGCAGTAAAAATTTAAAAATTTACCAATTAATATTCTATTGAAAATCTGAATTTTTAATAAAGGGATGTATTTCTTTGAGTCTCAAAAGATTGCTTACTGTTGAGCCTATGTTTTAGGTTATTTTCTGATGTAGAAAATTGATTGAATTGAAATGTTTCTCTTTCCCCCATATAATAACATACCTAATTCTATACCTGTGAATACTGAAGTCCCCATGATTTCTTTATTACAGATTTTATTCTCATTTATGAGTTCCACGTTAAACTGTTAAATCAATGGAATCGTTACCTTGGCCTTAAATTAGCATAGCACATCATTAGGGAAAACAATGCTATACATTTAATTGCTGTTTTTAAAAGTTTTGTCATGTTGCCATGCCCTACGTTTGTGTTCATGTGTTACCATGTTTAATTTATAAGGCGTTTGTTTAATTTACAACAGGCTTCTGGGCTGCTTCCTGTTGTTCATCAGCTCCCTCAAATCCCAAGTACTTAGTAATAGCTGTGGCTATAGCTATGTGAGTATTTGAAATATAGTGAAACTGAAATGATATAGGATAAGAGGGCAAATGTTAGAGAATTGGAAAAATAGAAAAAAACCAGTGCAGCATGAAATGTCAAACCACATTTTAGGGCACTTTTACTCTATTTCCATAAATGCATGAGGGAATTATGTTGCAAATACTTGAAACTGTTTATTTTCATTTTTGGCCTGATTTTCTAGCATTGAAGAAACCATGTCTAATGATCTTGAGTATTCCTAAAGAAAAAGAAATTATATTTTACATAATGGTTTGCATGTGTGAGTTCCCTCTGGCAGAAGCACTATAATTAGTGTGTCGTCTCTGAGGGAAGAGACTAGTTGTCTTAAAGATGCAGTGGCCACATTTGACTGCAGGAGCTGAGTGCAGAACATTATGATTTTGTTGAAAGATAAACACCATCCCTTTTCACTTATTCATTTGCTCTCCTTCCTGCTTCTTTGGCAAGGGAAGCAAAGGACAACTGAGTACAGGCAGTTTTCTTCCTTTCTTATTCAGCAAACCATGGAGAAATATCTTGGCTTCTTGACATTAATAACTGCTTCAACTATATTTGGAACTATTTGGGCAGCTTTTCAAAAATGAAAAAGGTACAATAAAAGAGGACCAAACTTCCTGTTTTACTCGTAAAGTAGCAGATTCAGCAAAGGCTCACTCTGCTCTGGGAATAGTCATATTCTGACTAGAGATTGTAAAATATTATTTTCTTGCATAGCTTTCATTAAAACTATTAAAACACAATCAGCTTGAGGAGGCATAATGGCAGACAGTATGAAGCTTTTCAGTATTGTTATGAAACAAGAATAACGGCAGTGTAAATGCTTGGCTGCCTCTTAAGTAGTCAAAAGTGTCTCTGATCATCATGGTGATGAGGTGGGACCTAAAGGCTGTCCTGGAACCAAAACAGAAACAGAATGTGAACGCATATATAGTGGTTTTGTGTAAGATGTATGCACGTATCTGTTATCTGTCTGCATTATTGTGCACACACCATCTTTGTGTAGTCTTTACTGTATCTTCTTGATTTCCTAAAATATTTGAAGAAACTGGAATTGACCAAGAGTCAAATACGGCACATTTCAGGTCAGTACCTGTGGCTGCACAGAAGTAGTGGAAAGAGGTGAAGAAACCATTCTATGAATAAAGATGACAGTTTCATTAGGAGAGCAAATAAGAAAAACTGTGCCTTCTGATTCTGTTTTGCATTAGTTTGTATTCGTTTCTGAGCACACTAGAGCCAGGATGTCTGCTACCCCTTATCTGTTACAGTGTGGGCCGTAAAGGCAGGGAGATGAAAAACTGCTGCTTCAGTAGAAGCATCTGCCAGTCAAAACTGGCCAGCACAAGAGATGGGACTCAAGCCCGTCAGCACCACCCTGATCCACAGCAAAGCAGTTTGGGAGGAGAGGGGGGCAAAGTTAAGTGTGCAGTATCATATGACCTCTCTAGAAAGTGCAAGATGTTTGTGTACAATTCCATGTGATAGAAAAAGCTTTGAAATCAGAAAACATGAGTTTCTTAATAGTATCTGACTGTTCTTTGATAACCCAAGAATTGCAAGTTGCACAACTGAGTGCTGAAGAATGAACTCTATGACTGTTTTCATTCTAAGGTGAAAACATCAAGGACACATTTTGTGCTTCCTCTTTCTGCTTATCTTTTAGATAAGGAAATACTATGTTTTATCTCTGGAGGTTTCTTGGAACCTAAGTAATAGAACGAATCCTGTCTCATAAGATAGTCCTTCACATATTTGAAGATAGCTGTCATATTTCCAGATTCCGTAAGAAAGTCTTTAGTTTAAAAGAATTATCCAGAATGGAAATAAGTTTCTTCTTATCTTTCATATGAATAGTATTTTAAAATTACATTTTAGATACATTTAAATGCTGGCATTTTTACTTCAGTGTGTTTGTGGTCATGAGCAGCGACGGGTCATCGGGGGTGCAAAAGCTGAATGAAGCTGCGTCTGCAAGAGACATAAAAGAGAGGAGAATTCTGACTGCAGGGGGTTGAGGGTGTATAGAGTGGGAGAAAGGAGAGGAACCTCACCAGAGAAGCTGTTCAGCCACATTGATACCACTAAGTTGTCCCGCTCTAGGACCAAGTTCCACAGAAGAGCAGAATGACTCCTAGTATCTACTGTTCAGTATTAGTTTTTACTGATTGACAGATAGCTTCTTTACAGAACAGGTGTTAAAGGATCACTCAGGTTGCTATGAAGAGAGTGTCCTACAGACCAGAAGAGAAGCAGGGAGACCAGTTAGAGGGTTATTACAAGAGTCCATGGAAGGATGACAGTACAGTGCATTTTGCTTTGGGAAAGCTGATGTCAGCCTATTTTTTTCTTGCTTGTTATCAAGACAAAAAAAATGGGTATCATTCCTGCATTCATTTATTCCCCTTTTTGGGGAAATACATTTTATAATTTGCTCTATGTGCATTTTTAGGCTCCAAGCATGGACTGACTTCTCTTTTGTTTAAATGACTGAATGTCATGGCAGTGATACTTGTGTCTTGTTTATTCTTATGTCTCCAGTGCAGAGCCCAAGGTTAGGCACAGAGTAAACTCTTAGCATATATTTATTACAAGTGAAGGGGTTCAAAGTATACCACTTTGACATTTTTTTTTTTAGCTAAAGGCAATTGAGAACCAGCTAATGCAGGAAAAGCTCTTTACCTCCCCCTCAACTATCTAAAAGAAAGTATAAATTTACTTTTGTAAATGAAATTTCCACTAGTAAAGGTATTTCAGGAAGAGAACTACTCTCAGACAACTCTTGTCACTCTTACCTACATAATAAAGCAACCTTCATTTACTACACATTTTTCCCCTCACCTTCCCATAATTTGCCTCCCACTCCCCACACCAGAAGCCCCTAAACCACTACTCCTGTTTATAGCTCAGGTATCTAAGTCTCAATTATCTGCCCACCTCCTTGAGTCTCATTTTTGTGAAACGTTCATGCATATGTATATAATTAAATTTTTTTCTCCTGTTAATCTGTCTTACACTGATTTAATTCTTAGACCAGAGAATCTAGAAAGAGTAGGAGGAAGCATTGTTGTACACATGCACTTACTTGTTTTATATATATATATATTTTATTTTTGATAGAGATGGTGTCCCACTATGTTGCCCAGACTGGTCTGGAACTCCTGGGCTGAAGCCATCCTTCTGCACTGACTTCCCAAAGTGCTAGGATTATAGGCGTGAGCCACCTCATGCACCACTTGCATTTATTGAATGCGTGTTTCCTGTGACGATTTTAGAGCTTCTCGGGGTTATCAGGGATTCGAAGGCCGGTACAATATAGAAGTTGAGAACATGGGTTGTGGAGCAACTGCCTAGGTTCACATCATGACTCTTCCACCTAGTAGCTGTGAGACTTTGGGCAAGTTATGTAACCTTACTGAAAGCACCTACCTAATAGGGTTGTTATAAGGACTAGATAAGTTAATACATGTTAAGTGCTTAGAATAATCCCAGCACAGAGTAAACACAGTATATTAGACTTTGTTATTATAATCAAAAAACAAAAGCTTATTTCTCTTTAATCTCTAGAAGAGCAAGGCAGCTGTTAGGTAACATACTTTCTACAGCTACTAAGACATTATTCAGAAATGTTAAAGAAACCGATGTAAAGCTCAGTTTAGAATTGTTTTGAACCAGGTGGTGGAATGGAACTCCTACAAGACAAAGTGCAAAACAAATTGCTGCATAGTGAGCTAATACTTTAAATACCCCTTCCCTCTGCCCTGGCCCTGAGGTCATCTCACAGAACAGAGACAAATATGGAACAAGTAGCATTTTTTATACAAATTACTTGTTTTGTGGGAGAACCAGACTTTCTATATGCTGATAGGATTCTTTTTATAAAACACTAAAAGGTTAAAAATACAGAGAATTTACCATAGCTGTTCTTCTATGAAAATAATCTATTCTCCAAATTAGAAAAATGAGTAAATATAGCATAAATTTTTAAGATGTTTTCATTGTCTTCTAATGTTCATGAATACTGTTTCTCTTGTGGGAGGTTGGGAAGAGGGCAAGGAAAGTAGCAGAAAGCTTGGGAGAAGAGGGTGTTCCTTCCCCACTTAATTTTTCAAAGGATGAAGTCCTTCAGTAGCCTTAGAACCAGAAGAGGTTAAGCAAAAATGTAAAAGTAGAGCCCTGCTGAAACTTGACCTCCAAAGCGCTTTTGAGGTAGGTGCCATATTATGTGTTCACAGCTCTGTAATATGGCTTTTAGTAAAGTTAATGAAGCTGAGCAAGGTCTGAGCTTGCCTCAGCCAAGCATAATGCATAATTAGGGGGAAAATAGTAGAGTGGAATTAGTTGAAAAGTAAAAGAAAGCAAACTGGAAAAGGTGACTAGGGCCACCAATAATTACTTTTCCTCAGTGCCCATTTGCCCAATTCTGACTTAAATACTTTAAATAGTTGATTTACAGCCTCTTCCCTCCTCACTAGAATACAGTGAAAATTAAAAGCAAAAGTCTTTTGAGTTTCCCTAAGGGTGGAAAATAGAAGATATGGTATTATCACCATGAATTGGTCCTCTGATGTGTGAGGATGATGGATTTTCCATTTCGTTTGGCACCCAGATTTGTAGGAAATGCCAATGGGGCCCCTCTTCTTTAAACAAGGAGTCAATCTTTGTCTCTTCGGCAGATTAAGTTCCTGGAAAAGGCCTGACAAGTCAAAATGATGTCAGTCAGTTTTAGATTGTCCCATAGAAACAGTGTTCAGTAAGAGTTCATATCTTGATGAGGGGCTCAATGACCAGCTTTTTATAGAAACCATCCCAGACACCAGATTTCATCGACTAAATCAATTTTAAAAGGCACTCTAGTATTTCATAACCTAAGATTTTTATGTGTTTTTACTATAAGATCATAGTAAGCCATATGGAGTCCTTTTTAAAAACTACCCTATCACATTTTTATTTTAAGGAACTAGAAGGCAACAATATATCTACATTGGTATGGAAATTCAAAAGTCTATTTGGGAATCATTTTGACAAGTTTCTTCAAGGAGACCTAGGATAACTCAATGATGGCTCTTCGATAAAGAAATCATACTCTTCTCATCATTAATTCCACTCTATCTAGCACAAGTTTTAGAGACTGAATATTTTGGTAGATCAATATGAGGTTGGATTTATTGCCTTCTCATTGCCTGATAAGTCTGTCTGTTCTGCCAACCATAATTGTGGTGAGTATGAACCCAAGCATTGAGTCACACCAGTGTCTCTCCAAGACGGCCTGTTTACCAATGAAGGAGAATTTCTTACATGCCCACTTTCTGCTCATCCTAGCCAGTTTAGAAGACTCTTCTTATTCCTTAGATATTGGTGTTATTTTATTCTGCTCCTGTATTTAAGTACATCTTTATATGTAAATATTTCAAAAAATATATCTATAAAGGGCCATGGAAAGGTATTCAAATTGATTGAAACCACTCCTGTGAAGGCTAAAGGCTGTTCCCTTCCTGTGGGCTCTACACATGGAAAAACCCCCAAGTCCTTGATGCTTATTTCCAGAATTCTATCATATGAACTAAATTCAATGTCCATATACACCATCCATCAGGGGTCACGGCGATGTCTTTAGATCGTGAGCTCCCAAAAAAGAGAGAACTCGGTCTATGGGTGGGTTGCTACTAGCAAACCTTGAACACAACCAGAATCTGTACCTCTAGATGAATCAGTGACTTATTATGAATACTAATATGACTATAACTGGGATAATTGAAAACTATAAATGGTGGCTTCATAGCACCTGTATATAGTTTATACATACAAGGTACATTTATAGATAGATGTGTATAAAACCAAAAGCGAAATAAGCCCAGCTTCCCCAGATTCTGACTGACAATGAACAAAGTAAGTGAAAAAAGAAAGTTCAGTATTTCAGTCATAAACTTCGAAGACTTGTTTCTATTTGAAAATGTTTTGTCTTGCTAACCACAGAGAACAGTTGGAGTGAGTGGATCATTTTATTTTGATTGCTTCTCCTGCACTGGCCCTGAGGGACAGACTTGATGATCTAATAAGTCTTTTCCATCTCTAATATCTATAATTTTGGCTATTCTGTGGCAGCTTCTTATTGCTTTAAATAAGCCATCTTAATTCAAAAAACATACGTCTGGATTTGACCTGCCTAATATATGTCAAGAAGAGTGTGTCCCTTTAAAGCCCCACCGGGGAATTTCTGAGAGACTAAAGAAACTGAAAGGAGGCAGGAAAAAAAAATGTTGGAGGAGGTGGAGGGGAGACTGTGAGTCAAACAATTTTCTGTTTATTTTATTTAAGTTTCTTTTTTTCAGTAATGAGATTGTCCCTTAGGCCTCCTTAAATCATTTATTGGTTAACATTTAATCTGAGCATTAGTGCATTCTTACATTAGTAACTTTTTTAAATTGTTGATTCTTTTTCTTGGAAGTTATTCTACCATTAACTAGCATTTTGTTTCACAGGTTTTAGTTATTATCTCTGACCAATTCTTGGCCTCATATCCACTCTGCAACTTCTCAGACTTGAATGTCTGAAGAGGAAGTGGTATCTATGCATTGCTCCAAATGTCAGCCAGTGGTGGTCCTCAGGCTAGGTGTGCTGGGGGCATTATTACAAATACATAATAACTGTCTTCTCCCCAGCTAAATACATTACCAACACTATGAATTAGCTTTTATAAATGTATAAATATATCGCCTCTACAGTTGTACTCAGGCCATACATCTGGGTGATCTGCTGGAATAGCTATTCTTTATTTTTCCTGCCCAGTTATTTTAATTTAATGTGTAGGTCTTGTAAGCTGTTTTTGGTTAATATTTTCTCCTGCACATATTTAATTATTTCCTGAGATGACTATTCCAGACAGAATAGAGGACCATATCTGTGTGTCTTTTTGTCCATCAGTCTGTCCTTGTGTCCCTGCAAGACTAATTCCGCCTGGATGCTTAGTTACTTTTTCTGACACTGTCTCCAGATCCTTACAATTATAGGCAGATCAAACTAGGATAAAAATTAGTATTCATTTGTAGTGCTTATATCTACAGCTGTGCCCTACAGAAAAGTCATATACATGGCAAGAAATAAGTAGAATATCGTACATTTATTCAACAAATATTTGTTGGCATATGTTATATTCTAAGCACCTCATGAAATTATGTTAAACTGCTCCATGTATGGTACCCAGTGCTCCAGCTATAACGTCATATTGGAGTTGAAATTAAAGTTACAAGGTAATGTTTTTTATTATTATTATAGTTTAAGTTCTGGGGTACATGTGCAGAACGGGCAGGTTTGTTACATAGGTATACACATGCCATGGTGGTTTGCTGCATCCATCACCCCGGCATCTACATTAGGTATTTCTCCTAATGCTATCCTTCCCCTTTCTCCCCACGCCCTGCTATCCTTCCCCTAGCCCCCAATCCCCCGACAGGTCCCAGTGTGTGATATTCCCCTCCCTGTGTCAATCTGTTCTCATTGTTCAATACCCACTTTTAAGTGAGAACATGTGGTGTTTGGTTTTCTGTACTTCTGTCAGTTTGCTGAGAATGATGGTTTCTAGCTTTATCCATGTCCCTGCAAAGGACATGAACTCATCCTCTTTTATGAATGCATAGTATTCCACGGTATATATGTGCCACATTTTCTTTATCCAGTCTGTCATTGATGGGCATTTGGGTTGGTTCCAAGTCTTTGCTATTGTGAACAGTGCCTCAGTAAACATATATGTGCATGTGTCTTTATAATAGAAGGATTTATAATCCTTTGGGTATATACCCAGTAATGGGATTGCTAGGTCAAATGGTATTTGTACTTCTAAATCCTTGAGGAATTGCCACACTGTCTTCTACAATGGTTGAACTAATTTACACTCCCACCAACAGTGTAAAAGTGTTCCTATTTTTCCACATCCTCCACAGCATCTCTTGTCTCCTGATTTTTTAATGATCCCCATTCTAACTGACGTGAGATGGTGTCTCAATGTGGTTTGGACTTGCATTTCTCTAATGACCATTGATGATGAGCTTTTTTTCTAAGTTTATTGGCTGCATAAATGTCTCCTTTTGAGAAATGTCTGTTCATATCCTTTGCCCACTTTTTGATGGAGTTGTTTTTTTCTTGTAAATTTGCTTAAGTTCTTTGTAGATTCTGGATATTAGCCCTTTGTCAGATAGGTAGATTGCAAAAATTTTTTCCCATTCTGTTGGTTGCTGGTTCATTCTAATGATAGTTTCTTTTGCTGTGCAGAAGCTCTTAAGTTTAATTAGATCCCATTTGTCAATTTTGGCTTGCGTTGCCATCACTTTTAGTGTTTTAATCATGAAGTCTTTGCCCATGCCTCTGTCCTGAATGGCATTGCCTAGGTTTTCTTCTAGGTTTTTGTGGTGTTAGGTCTTATGTTTAAATCTTTAATCCATCTGGAGTTAATTTTTGTATAAGGTGTAAGGAAGAAATCCACTTTCCACTTTCTGCATATGGCTAGCCAGGTTTCCCCACACCATTTATTAAATAGGGAATCCTTTCCCAATTCCTTGTTTAGTCAGGTTTGTCAAAGATCAGATGGTTAAGAGCTAACTCTTCTAAATATATATGCACCCAATACAGTAGCACCCACATACATAAAGCAAGTTCTTAATGACCTACAAAGAGACTTAGACTCCCACACAATAGTAGTGGGAGACTTTAACACCCCACTGTCAATATTAGACAGATCGAGACAGAAAATCAGGACGTTAACTCAGATCTGCCCCAAGCGAACCTAACAGACATCTACAGAACTCTCCACCCCAAATCCACAGAACATACATTCTTCTCAGTACCACATCGCACTTATTTTAAAATTGACCACATAATTGAAAGTAAAACACTCCTTAGCAAATGCAAAAGAATGGAAATCATAACAATCTCTCAAACCACAGCGCAATCAAATTAGAACTCAGGATTAAGAAACTCACTAAAAACAGCGCAACTACATGGAAACTGAACAACCTGCTCCTGAATGACTACTGGATAAATAATGAAATGAAGGCAGAAATGAAGATATTCTTGGAAACCAATGAGAACGAAGACACAATGTGCTAGAATCTCTGGGACACATTTAAAGCAGTGTGTATAGGGAAATTTATAGGACTAAATGCCCATGAGAGAAACGAGGAAAGATCTAAAATTGACACCCTAACAGCATGATTAAAAGAGCTAGAGGAACAAGATCAAACCAATTCAAAAGCTAGCAGAAGGCAAGAAATAACTAAGATTAGAGCAGAACTGAAGGAGACAGAGACACAAAAAACCCTTCCAAAAAATCAATGAATCCAGGAACTGGTTTTTTAAAAACATCAACAAAATAGATCACTAGCCAGACTAATAAAGAAGAAAGAAGACTCAAACAGATGCAATAAAAAATGATAAAGGGGATATCACCATTGATCCCACAGAAAGACAAACTACCATCAGAGATTGCTACAAATACCTCTATGCAAATAAACCAGTAAATCTAGAAGAAATGGATAAATTCCTGGACACTTACACCCTCCCAAGACTAAACCAAGAAGAAGTTGAATCCCTGAATAGACCAATAACAAGGTCTGAAATTGAGGCAGCAATTAATAGCCTACCAACCAAAACAAGTCCAGGACCAGACAGATTCACAGCCATATTCTACCAGAGGTACAAAGAGGAGCTGGTACCATTCGTTCTGAAACTATTCCAAACAATAGAAGAAGAAAGAATCCTGCCTAACTCGTTTTATGAGATCAACATCATCCTGATATCAAAACCTGGCAGAGATACAACTAAAAAAGAAAATTTCAGGCCAATATCTATGATGAACATTGATGCGAAAATCTTCAATAAAATACTGGCAAACCGAATCCAACAGCACATCAAGAAGCTTAACCATCACCATCAAGTCAGCTTCATCCCTGGGATGCAAGGCTGGTGCAACATATGCAAATCCATAAATGTAATCCATCACATAAACAGAACCAAAGACAAAAACCACATGATTATCTCAATAGATGCAGAGAAGGCCTTTGACAAAATTCAGGAGACCTTTGTGCTAAAAACTCTTAATAAACTAGGTGTTGATGGAATGTATCTCAAAATAATAAAAGCTATTTATGACAAACCCACAGCCAATATCATACTAAATGGGCAAAAACTGGAAGCATTCCCTTTGAAAACTGGCACAAGACAAGGATGTCCTCTCTCACCACTTCTATTCAACATAGTATTGGAAGTTCTGGCCAGGGCAATCAGGCAAGAAAAAGAAATAAAGAGTATTCAGTTAGGAAAAGAGCAAGGCAAATTGTCTCTATTTACAGATCACATGCTTGTATATTTAGAAGACCCCATCATCTTAGCCAAAAATCTCCTTAAGCTGATAAGCAACTTCAGCAAAGTCGCAGTATACAAAATCAGTGTGCAAAAATCACAAGCATTCTTATACACCAGTAACAGATAAACAGAGAGCCAAATCATGAATGAACTCCCATTTACAATTGCTGCAAAGAGAATAAAATACCTAAGAATACAACTAACAAGGGATATGAAGGACATCTTCAAGGAGAACTCCAGCCCACTGCTCAAGGAAATAAGAGAGGACACAAACAGATGGAAAAACATTCCATGCTCATGGTTAGGAAGAATCAATATTGTGAAAATGGCCATACTTCCCAAAGTACTTTATACAATCAGTGCTATCCCCATCAAGCTACCACTGACTTTCTTCACAGAATTGGAAAAAAGCACCTTAAGTTTCATATGAATCAAAAAAAAGAGCCTGCATAGCCAAGACAATCCTAAGCAGAAAAAAACAAAGCTGGAGGCATTACACTACCTGACTTGAA